>JBBPTU010000284.1:0-29597 GCA_038094295.1 Tylopilus aff. beelii | reverse complement strand
GTTTAGAGAGATTCGAGGTGGGAGAGGACCATGACTGGACACCATCAAGTGCCATCACTCCCGGAGGGTTCTTGCAGCTGCTGGAGAGGTGTAGGTCGCTCCGAGTACTCTCCTTCGCGTTCGACACGCGTGGTTACACCGAGATTCTTCAAGGTCATCCGTGGCGTGGCCTCACCATGCCGCAGGGCGCGTTCATCCACGTCCTCAATTCCCCCATCGAAGAAGAATCCATCGAAGCTCTTGGTGTCTTCTTTCACGTCGCGCCCTACCCGGATTTCAGCTTGACCACCCACTGGAACAATCGCTATTTCCGAGGTGACAAACGGCCGGATGAGCTTTGCGACCTATATTACAGTCGGTGGGTGGACGCACGCACGCACGCTCACGATCTTTGGAAGGGGAGGAAGGCGTTGAGACGTTCGCTAGAAGCTCGACGTGAGTCACAGTGACCAGATGTACGATCGAAATTGTTTCCGTGACGATTTTATCACCACTCACCAGAAATGTATGAGTTCATAACGCGGACTATTGCGATACTGTCTATCATGCTTCCTATATAAAGACACTATGGAGGATAGAGTAGTCTCGAAACGGCTTTATATGTAATTACATGTTAGTCATCGCGGCATGTATCTGTGATTGGACTCTATCGTTTCATTCGCTTCTCACTTTTGGTGGTGCCAGTGTGCCTTGTACAGAACTTCAAGTTGACTTGGAGTCGAACCACCCCACTGCAATCGTGACCACAACAGCTACTAACCGTGTCAGCTATGCAGAACCCGACAAGGCGGGCGAAACGACTCAAACAACCATTATCTTCAAGCGGGTCGATCACTGGCAGCCGACTCGTTGAAACCAGTCATGTAGTCAAGTTCAACTCCGTTCCAGACGAAGGTAATGGCCACCCTGCTCAATACCGCCAAGCCGCCCAGCCAGACGCGGTACGAGGTGCAATGCTCGTTGCGCTCATCATGGTCACCATCGTGCTCTACTTTGTCCTTTGGGAACTGGAACGATCCTCGTTTACTTCTGTGCCCCGACCGAAGCTGGCGCGGAGCGCAGTTGCGACCCCTGGATTGCCTTTCAGCGATACTAGCGACTTGGAGCCTGCGATCGTTCAGCAACGTCCCGTCTTAGTCTCTGTTGAGGCGCCGAATCTCTCCGACGACCGTCATCTCGCCCTCGCCCTGCCCTCAAATAAGCCGGGTCGCGCGATACCCAAGACGTGGCCACCTCCCATCACGCGCCTCCCAGAAGAACACGATGCCGACACCGTCGCGGACCCAGCAGACAGTCACGTCCACGGAGACCTCGCGTCGTGGGACGCGACATACTGCCATGGCACATGCCGCTTTCTCCTCCCCGTGCGGATTGGAGAACAGGAATCCAAGGCCCGAGTCCATTTCATGCAGCTCATGATCCTCGCAAAGCGGCTCAATCGCACGATCGTGCTGCCCAATGTGGGTAAGAGCCGGATGAGCGCATGTTCCGAGTGGCCGTTTGACGCGTATTACGATACGAGCGGGCTTGCAGACGAACGGAATTCTTCCGATGGGCGATTGGCAATCGATTTGCAAGCGTTTGCAAAATGGGTCGGCGAAAGACCAATCACGCCGGACGGCTTCCTTGTGTCCATGGAGTCTATACATCAGGACCGGCGTGGTTTTCTAGGAATGCAAATCAATTTCGAAGACGTTCCGTTCATCGTCGAAAAGGTCGAGGTCGATCCAAAAATCTCGTCCTGTCTTGGTTCTAAACTCGCTCGACTACGCTCCTCCATACTGGAGACGGGACTGACGATCTCGTTTGACTCGGGCTCGCTCAAGACAGGGTCTGATACTTCAACGCATCTCGTAAACCTTCTGTCGAACAGTCTCGATCTGAGCACGGATTCCGATTTCGACTTGGTGGTGGAACCGGGATATGAATACAATGTACCTCAGTACGCCAACTCTTCGTACTTGTCCCTCGCGGACATCGATGTACTCGTCCTGGATTATGACCTTCGTCATCCATTGTTTGGCGCTTCCGAATCTGCACTCGGTGTCTCTCTACACTACGCACCGGAGCTCTACGACCTTGCAGATCGCCTCTCCGACAACATAGGTCCGTTCTTGGGCGTGCACTGGCGAATGGAAAACGTACCCGCACAGAACCTCGCTTGGTGTGCGGCCTCGCTGGTTAGTGTCCTCCGCACTCTCCTCCGAGATGACGTCAAGGGGAAGAACGTGAAGCACGTGTGGCTTGCAACGGATCATCCTAGGCCTCTCGGATCGTTAGTAGAGGTTGCACATCTCCCCGCAGACGACGGCAGGATACCCAATGGCATCGGATGCGCCGAGCCGGAGGGGGGAAGGACGCTGCGAAGCTATGGGCCACAGAGAAAATCAAGTACGTTCAAGGGGCTCTCGCTCGAGCACGACGATGCGATCGGGATACTTGCAGAGGCGTTCCAACCTGGGGGAGAGCTGGAGGCATGGAAGCTAACGGACCTCGGGCAACAGTTGCGCCGTTATCCGTACGTCGAGGGCAGGTTCGAGGTAAATGAAACGTTACTGGATGACTCGGGGGTGTTTGGGATTTTAGATAAGTTGGTCATCGTGCAGGCTAGAGTGTTCGTCAGCGGTTCCAGGGACTGCAGTAAAACGAGGTTTGTTCCAATCCATTTATATTACCGGGTATCCAGCATTCATAGAACCGTTAGCTCCTTTTCGAGACAAGTTATTGAAGCGCGCCAAGAGACATTGGAAGCTGAGCGGGACGAGGGAGCAATTCGCAACGTCGTAGAATACTTTGGTAAAGAGTGATTACGAGGTTCCAGATAGGAGCTAGCTGAAAACATGAATCAGAATGGATGGCACGGCATAGACATCACGATGCTCATATAAACGTTTCTTAAGGGACGTAGAACTTGAAACCGTGGCGGAGGGTGTACAGATTGTTCTCGAGGCTCGAGGTGCAACAAAGAGAGGTTTGTTCAAATCCATTTCTCTGATAAGGTACTTGGGATTCATGAGATGGTTAGCTCTTTTTCGAGATAGGTCATCGAAGCGTGTCAAGATACTCGAGACAGAACAAGGCGAAGCAGCAGTTCGTAATTGTCGTGGAATATTTTGGTAAAGAATTCAAATCAGACGCCAGCTGAAGGGCACGAATCAAACTCCATAGCACATAGCATAGGCTAGACATGCGACATGCTTATACAAACGTTTTTCGAGGGATGCGAAGTCATGACAACCAGCGTGTAGAGTCGCTCTTCAAGGCCCACCCCGACCAACACCGGCAAAGGCTGGCCTAAAGTCTCCAGGGGCCCCACCCTCCTTTCTCCGGTAGCCATCCTGGTCGCCACGGGGTGGACGCGAAACACCCCCTTCACCAGCGCCAGGACGAACGGTGGCCGGGCGTGGGGGGCGCGCTGCACGCTTGTGTGTGGCAGGCACGATCTCGTTGGGGAGGTGCAGCCTACAAACGCAATAAGCGCGTCGCACAAATGTCACCAAACCAATAAATACGCACCACTCCCGGAGGTAGTCGACGCCTTCGGGCGTGAGCACATAGTAGTACCACTGCCACGAGAACTGAGTCTTGACGAGCCCTTTCGAGGTCAGGCTCTGCATCGCCTTGATAACCTCTAGGTTAGGCACGTCGAGGTCTTCGTGTTTTGGGGCATTGAAATCTTTCTTGGCGACAAGTACACCCTCTGTAATCCATTCGTTCGCGCGAGTGCCGTGGCGATGTGAATATCGAACGATGCAAGAATGGACGATACAAGTAAGGATAAAAGGCGCAACGAAGATGGGTCGGGAGCTACGAACCCTTGAAGAGGTTTTCGTAAATGATGCGCCTGTTCTGCTTGGAAATGATCATGCTGGGCTTGAGCGGGTTCTAGCGTCGAGAGCTGCCGAGCAGGATCAATGTCAACAGGAGATTACACCAAGCCGAAACTCGACGGAGGACGTACTGCGAGACTTGATTCGCACTGGCTCTGACTGGGAGAGAGCGAGATCAGTAGGGTCATCCGTGCGTACACGCGGCCATCCAGCACCCGAGAGTGTTTCCGTCACACATGAACTCGCGACGAATGTATGGAAGGCCGAAACTGGGATACTCACAGTGGATTTGGACGGCGACGGGAACCTGGAACTGGGTCTTGACGTCGGACGGGACGATGAACTCAATCCAGCACGCTTCGGTAGAAACGGCGGAGTCTCAAACATGCCATACCAGGAATATGGCCCCTGTGACCTCTACTTCTCTAGCCAGATCATCTAGTGAGTGCCAAAGACACCGAAAGCATGGTATGTACACAGTGTAGGAGAACTAAACTTGCCGAAGGTGTTCCTCAAGGTCATCTTTCCATCTATCTAGATCACCCTGGGACTCGTCCAAACGTAACATCTTTCCGCCACCCTCGACACCCATCCGTGCCAGCCATGCTCTGTACTTGGTCCTCGCGGTGGCATGATTCGTCAAGCAAAACCAGACGATACCCTCGCTCGAGAAAACTTCACCCCACCTTTCCTTGCATCCTTCCGCGCACGGAGCTCTGAGACCGAGCAGACGCATGAACGTGCGCCAGAGAAGACGAGGCATGTAACGGTGCAACGGCGGGTCTAGCCCTGACGGGCACCACAACAAACGTGAGCAGAGAGCATGATACGGCGTCCGAACGGACCCACAAATGATGTCCGTCGCGCTGTCGGGCACGAGCATCCCCAACACGCGATAGTTTCCGTCTACGATCCAGCCTCGACTATCTTGCGCCATCTTGGTACTAACTTCTTCCTTCAGCTCGTCGGCTGGCGTTTGTTCCCAGCCGGGCTTCCAGGCGATTTCATCGAGGGGGATGTGAGGCACGTCGAGCTTCGCAGAAAGGTAGGCTCCGAGAGTGGTCTAGGAAAGGTGTCCCTCGGGGATTGAGAGGGAGGGAGTGCAAGGACTCACTTTTCCCGTTCCTAAGAGCTCTCTTGGCTCCACTGAAAAATGGGCAACGAGTACGGAATTGACGCACCACTATTTCCTACTACGTGTATCCTATAATTTCCATGACCGTCGCCACGAAGAGGTGGACTGAAATTTGGCATGATGAGGGGAAGACGTGATTGGGTGCGCAAAGGAAATGCTCCGCACTCCAATCATAAATCATATTGGTGACTCAACTGAACTCGCGGTTGAGGCGGTACCGTGATCTCAAAAGCCGCTTAAACGGATTACGCACAGTGAACACGAAGCACAGCAATTTCCTGTACTGATTACTGCACGGATATTTACACTACCGATTAAATAAAAGCATCGGGGTTTTCACAAAGAATAGTAAGATGCACAGTTTGCTATTCGTAAGGTTACGATACCTCCTCCATGTCGTCGTCGTCGTCGTCTTCGTCTTCCTCGTCATAATCCTCCATAGCCACATCCCCGTTTGTCGCAGTGCTTGGACCGGGGACATTTTCTGATTTAACCTGGAGCGACAAATACTTCAGCAGAAGAGTAAAGATGTTTACTAGCACACTGACCCCTTCCCTGGCGAAGATTTCTGAAAGCTCCCACATGCCGTTGTGCTCCCCGCTACGATGTAGGGTCGCAATTTCATTCAGGATCTCCTTCAGATAAACCTCAGGTTGTTGAGTCCGTTCCCTCAGAGGCTTGAAACTCCAACGCGGTTGCTCGCGGAAGAGCTGGAACAACAGATCCAGCAACTGATTCCGTGGTAAACGTGCCATACGTTCAAAGGTACCCTTGACCGGTTTCGGTTTTGTTTTCTAATCAGAATCATGAGCGCGGGTCTGGTAAGACGAAAACGAGTGCTGACGATCATATCTGAGAATGAGCCAGTAGCGACACCGCTGCTCAATCTATTGATGCCACCACGACCACCGCTGAGACCCGCTTCTTCGATCATACGGATCTGTCTTCGTGGGGTGTTGTAAGCGCGACTCCTCTCTCGCATCTGTCGTCTGTACGACTCGTTGAAAAGCGGCCTGAGGCTGCACTCGTGCTTGATACGCCCTGTTAGAATCGTCGTCCGTGCACGCGGGTTGTATGTATGCGCTGCAGCCGACCCTGCGGGAGGAGGAACGGGGTCTTTGGGGCGTTCGGCGACGACAAGCTGGTTTTCCACGGACTCGTTCACCATATCCAATTCGTATCTATCGACGTGAACACCATTCTCTCCAACAGGTATGTGTGCGGCGTCTGGGGGAAAAGTTGGCAGGTCCGCCGCACGAGGCGTCGGGTCGTTTGGGTCAGGAGGTAGAAAGAGGAATATGCGGGGTGATCGTCCCGCGGAACCGATCGCATTTTGATAGATGCGTATCGTCGCGAGGTGAACGTCCTCCTTGTCGATAGTCGCCCATCGTGCCATCAAGTGTTTGGGTATCTTTCAGGGACGCGAGGTAAGAGAACGACTCGGTCATGAATATGAATTGGAGGTCGTTTCTGCCGTTGTGATTGAATTGAATCAGATGGATGCTCACCTTGACTAGCCAAACTCTCCCGTTCCCTCGGTCCAACATCAGCTCCTCGTCAGGATCAGGTTGCGCATCCTCGTCATTGGGCGCCTCAGCATCAAACCGCTTCTTCTCGTCCTCCACCGTCAAGTCGTCCATATTGTACCGTCAGCAACAACGCTAAGGGTGTTGTGGCACAAGTGTGTGTGACGAACGCCGTGAGACTCTAGTCTTACGTAAGTTCAAACCTTCGGGCCTTCTCCCGGCGGTGAATCTGGAACCGAAATTGAAAGTCGAATTTCCGAGTCAGAGCTGTGGGGAAAGCTTCTTGGTTTATGGGTACATTCAAGATCAAGATAATGTTGTCTCCTTATAATCCCCCTAACTGCGGCTCATATAATACCGTTCTTTAACAGCCTGCCAAGACGCCTTAGGATTGATGTCTTTCCACGGCAGGAACTCAGAATTATGGCGTAGAGGTTTGTAGAAAATTTATCAATCCAGGTGTCCTTAGCTTGGACTATAACTGCATGGCAGATGGAAAAGGTCCGCGAGGGTGACCTCCTAGGTAACGAGGAGCTGAAGATCAGTTTGACTAACTTTGAATAGCTTTGCACGAATGACTTGGTAGGTATCTACCTTTGCCCTGAACTGGGCAAGGAGCAAAATGTCCTTCCACTGAACCAGCTATCGTGTACAACATCTGGACGAAATCTGAGGCTTTCGTGGCGAACACGACCCATACTTTACTCTACTAGATCTCGGGATATGTGATTCTAGCGCTTTGCTCCATGCTATCATCGCAATCGTGTTGGCCAGCTTGCCAGAGGGGTAGACGACGTGAATGGAACACCAAGAGTCTGAGCGATCAACGGACCAGTGTAGACACGACGTGCGTGTTCATTGGATGTCGCTAGAAAGCGGTATGCTAACCGAATAGCTGGAAATTAAGTCACGCAGCAAAGAAGCCCGAAAAACCCTTGGGAGTAAGCATGCCAGTGGTAGCGAGTGTGGGCGGGGTAGAGTGGTGGAGAGTACGGAGAGCTTTCCGGCCCAGAACTGCACCTCGGGACAGCCATTAAAACTGGCTACATCACATTAATTCATGGGCCGTGCTATTCCCTCGCAGCAAAGGCTCATTAGAAACAAGATCGTGGACAGTTTTCGAAAGTACAAAACATGGACTATTGTAATAGAGCCAATGATTGAATTATTCACGAATGCAATTTAATCCCCTTCCGCCTCGTTGTAAGTGCAAAATAGTCGACATTGTGAATTGAACCGATGATTGGATCGTTCACAAATACCACCTTTTAGTCCTCCCACTCCATAGGCACTCTTCTAGGGCCTGCGTCTGTCAGATCCACATTCTTGAACCCATCGAACAACGTCTATGAATGGGTCAGAGAGCTTTTCGACGAGTCCACCAACGTAGGCACCAAGTATGTGAGATTCTCGTCCTTGGGTTGCGCCTCGTCAAGCAACGCCTATAAAATGATCAGAAAACCCTCAGCAAGCCTACCGACGTGCGTACTTTATAGGTGACATTCGCGCTCACGGGATGCACCACCGACCATCCGATAGCTACGCGTTTGCCCTCTGGCGGAAACGCCATTCTGCCTTGCCACGAAGTGGCGACACTCTTGACTGCAACCGTGTCCCCGATGACGACTACTCTCCAAGGAAGATCCCTCAAATGAGATGGCAAGTGTTTTCGCACCTCCAGCAAGCCCTCGGTTGGCAATTTGTGTACCGGACTAATAGTTATCTGAAACGAATAGATCATGTCTTTCAGCACCAACACACTATCGACGCCAGGGAATGACTTGGGTGCAACCCAATAATATGGAGGTCTCGCATTTGGATCATTGAGAGCTCCTAGGGTCCGAGGCAGGAGCAGTTCCTTTCTTGATGCCAAGGGGGCTTCGGCGACTTGGACGGAGGCCGTGGCAGAGGTGGGAGCGAACTTGGCAGCGAGCCTACTAGAGCGCCTGTGTGTGGCCTCATCAGAGTCCCGTAGCCAGTGACACTCTGTGGTTCCCCCATTACAGAAGAAGATGTGGAACCAATTTTCGTATATGTAACCACCAGCTTGGCGCGTGTCCTCATATTGCGACAGTGCACGAAAATAATCTAGCCTGGTCTGCTCGTCGCAACGCTGGAGTGCCTCTCCAAGGATCGATCGAAGGGCTGGTGTCGGCACCACAGCACGGGAGAATTTACGCATGAGAGTACCATCTGGAGATAGGCGAGGTCGATAGAAGTAGAATAGAGATGGGCATCGTCAGGGAAGGCGCTCGCCTCCACTGAGGCTAACAATGCTTTGCCTTTCTCAACGGCGCGCTTGGCGAGCGATTCATATCCAAGCTTGATTTCATTATCACGCTTGGTGAACGATTTGTTTCCAAGTTCAATGTTGTCATCAGATCGAAGAAGATTAAACAATGTTCGCGGAGCGCAGCCCCATTGTCTGGCCAGATATGTTATGCGCTCGACGTCTTCTCCTAATAGCTTTCTGGACATCTTGTCAAACCTAGATAGAACGAAAGCGCCATATATCACTTACGCAATGGCCACGATCTCGTCCTCCGACCAAATGTCCATCACATAGCAGTTGGCGTACGCATACTTGCTCCATCCCTTCCAATGCTTCTCCCTGGGCGAGGCCGTCTGAATGGTTCGGACGGAAGACGGAAGACAGTAGAAGTCCGGAGGAGGTTCGATCACTGTCGCGTTGGAGTCCGAAAGGCCCCACAACGGGCCAAACTGTCTGAGTGGTCTGTGTTCTGTGAGACGGTGGGCGGTCGCGGTCTCTCGAAACAAGACATAGTGTGAACTTGGTGTCCTTGCATGCCACGCAACAGGATGTTCCTGTCCAAGATGCATGACGAGAATGTAGAGGAGGAAAAGTGTCTTTCCTGGTGGCCAGTACAATGCTTAGTTCCCAACACTGACCATGACATACCAATACCAGGGTGTCCCGTGACATATGCTGCTCTGCGATATGACGCTTTTGTCTCCAAAGCGTCGAGCGCGTCGCGGTATTCTTGTCTTATGAGTATCTTGGTAACAACCTCCCCGAAAAGAAATTCAGAGACTTGCTCATGTCCAGCCAGATCGAGGTAATCGACTCCCACATCGTCGTCGTGTTCCAATAGTGCTTTTGGCTTGCCCCAAACCGTACTGGCAAATGATGCCAGAGCGATCACATCGTCTTGTTCGATTTCGTTCGCCATTGGAAGTGTTTGCGAGGAAAGGGGGTGAGAGTCACGTCATATTCTGTCACGCTCCACCGCACAGCACTTTCCTTTTCTGGTGTTCATCGCATGTTACGTGACCTGAATTCGAGCTTCCCCGACCACTGGCAGCGGACTCGGAAAAGCGAAAACTTGGTTTACAACTCAAGGTAATCTACACAAGGTTGTTTCTCTTCCCCTGTCTCCTTCAAACAGCGATGCCCAAATCATGCGATGCTGTCCTCGACAGTTTGCCAAGACGCTCTGGAAATAAGGTCTTTCCACCATCTGGCACGGATGACTCAGCCCCATCACGGTATGAAGACCAGACCACCGTACCTGTTGACATTCGGACGGCTAGAAAACTCGTCCACCCCGCCGTCCCCAGCTTGGAGCACGGCACCGTTGGGCAGGTGGAACAGATCCGCGAGGGTGATTTCCTAAGCAAAAAGGTTAGGTTGCGCACGATTCAAAGTCGCGTGTGACGAACGTCTCCCGCAAGATATTTCTGCTTTTCGAGGATGACTTCGTAGACGTCCAGCTTGGCCTTGAACTGGGCTAGGAGCGATCGGACGCGGGCTTCGTCCGTCTTTCCACCGACCTGCCTATCGAGCGTGCCCTCACATCAGGATCGGCTCATCCGGGCAGAATTCGAGACGTACTTGACGATGAAGAGTTCCCAGGCGAGACCGGACGCGAACGGGTCATAATCGAACGCCTCTATGGATGCGGCCTGTTCGAATCGGGCCAGTTTCTGAGGGTCGGTGGGGATCAACGCGGTGCCTTGCGAAGCATACTTGGTCGCGATGTAGCGAGCGATCGCGCGCGATTCGAAGAGAATGAAGCCGTCGTCGTCCTGTCATCAACGTCGATGATCAACGCAATTTTCGATAATCTCGACGTGCGTACGATGTATGGGACTTGTCCAAACGGATGCTTGACGACGAAACCAGATGTCTTGTGCTCGCGCTTGGCGAGATCTACTCGATGGAACTCGAAAGGCACGTTCTTCTCCTTGAGAACGACTACCACGCGAAGCGTGTTGGTGGACCTGGAGGCACCGTATAACTTCAAGACCATGGTGTATTCTGTGGTTGCGATGTCGAAGAAAAAGATTGAGGTATGGGGTTCTATCGGCTTTCCTTTCGTCCTTTTATTGCGAACGGGTGTCCCGCCGACGTTCTGTCGTGACCATCATTTCTACCAAAGTTTCTATAACAGCTTCATGTCAGCAATGAAAGGGCGTGAGTCCCCTTGGTAAGTAATCGGTGGACAATCCCGGTCCCCGAGGTCTGACAAACCAATATACCAGAGAAGCGGAATCTTCACGTGAGCAGAACACCGATTTGAACTCTGAAAGGTAAGCATACTGCATCGTGGGCTAACCAACAAGTAAGGCTCTCTGACGATTTCTACGAGTTATGTTAGGTTATCATTAGTTGCTACTTTTTCCGAGAGTCGGGGAGTGTGATGTGTAATAACCGTGCCGGTTCGGACTATGTTACCACAATGTTGGCGCGGGTGATGGGTAATTGGCGCCGGCTAGGAAGCCGCCGTACGCCGACATCAGCCACGAGAAGAACTGTACATCCATTTGACAGTGTCTAATTAAGGGACGCTACCCAAATGAGCCAGGAGAAGGTTCCCCAGCGTCGATGCCTCCATCAACACGAACTCGAACTGTACCAGAGAGGGCCACGCCTCCGGCCGTAACCTCTTCTTGACATCCTCCTCGATCTTCCACGCACCATAGATCGACATTTCCACTCTCAGTTTCGTCAGCCCCGCATGCACCAGCGGCTCCAGGGTCGCCAAGAACCCCCGCACGTATTCGTTGCGCGTGTTGACGTAGATGCGTCCCATCCGGACCTCGAGAGAGCATACGGGCGGACGCCGCTGTGCGAGGAGCATGAAGAGGCGTCCGTATTCGGATATGCTGGCGAAGCGGTCTCGATGTTCGATCGTCACCGACGAGAGGTACGGCGAGCTAATTCTAGAAACGATGTCGGCGGCCCGACGGGGACCGTCGCAGATGGTGATGTTCTGCACGCATGGAAACGTGCCCGACGAAACGCCCGTCTCGTCGAGGTGAAACGAGACCTCCGAACTAGACCGGAGAGAGATGCCGAGGTGGAGGATCGGGGAGGCGGATAGAAGTTGCGAGAAGCTTCTGAGGTCCGCGGGGCGGAGCATGTTGGCGATAAGATGGACCGTGTGGAGCCGCTTAAAGTCCAAGGGACACAGCCCCATCTCTGGGTGGAGGCGGTAGATACCCACTATGTGAAGTTTCTCTAGAAGAGGCGCGTCGTTGGCAGCCTGACGCAAGGCGAGCTCTGCGCGACCGTCTAGTACGAGCGCATACTCTGGGAAAAGCGTCAAGGAACGCAGTGACGACGGGAAGATTTTGATGCCAGGCATCAATGGGTTGAAAAGGTAGCATCGGAGTGAGGAGAGCCTTGGGAAAAGATCGACGCTGGTTCGGATTGAAACGAGTCTCTGGTATAAGGCGCGGTCGAGGTAATCTTCTTGTGGGCGAATGCGTCGCACGCGATACGCGTACGTGTCGAAAAGCTTCCATTCCGCTTGGGGAGGGCACTTGATGAGTGGGAGAATAGCGATATTGAATGTTAGATCCTAGCAACACTTGAGTGTGCTGAGAATGGCGGTGTAGGAGCGGCGTACCCATATTTCTTGAACCGATTCGGGTAGTAGGGGCACGAAAGGAAAAAACGAGTCCATATCTGCCCACAGGTAGTCGAGTGCTGTATCAGACACAGCCTTGGAGCTGAAGGCGAGGGATACAAGAGATCTTTTATCATCAGTAAGGTTATCCAATATTCCTCGTAGTATCTCTGAAATAAATACTATCCGACAAGAGCCGTCCATAGCGCAGTCACGGTAGCCGATATCTAAGCGGTATTGGTAGAAGAGTGTTATTGCCCAGAATGGAAATCAGACACACTAAACCGTCGTGGCAGTGTCGCTCACCTTGTGCGTCTCTGGTCCGAGTCGCGGCGCGGTGAAGGAGATTGGTGGATTTGTTACCAGCCTGAGTTCGCGCTGACGGAGGTTATAGAAAGATCGCAGGACCCAGAACACTTTGTCCGCTAGGTGGATAAGGGTACTTAAGCTCTTCCTCCCAACCGAAGGAATAATGTCCTTGTCCCCGACTCCCCGCTGACTCCCCGGGTGCTTGCACAACTTACTATTATGCTAGCAAGGAGCATTCCAATACACACTAAGATATTTTCTTTACTGAAATACATAGTACAAGATTCGCTCGCGTCGACGACCTTTTTCTACAGCGTGGCAGACCAATACCTTGAAAAGTATAGCATGTGAAGGTTGATCAGGTTACATGCCGACACTGGCGATGACCTCTATCATTTCCTAACGGACAAGTAATTAATCAGTATTCACTGAGATTCGTCAAACCTATCACCAGTGTCATCGGTCGTCTCGACGGTCTCGTCTGTCACGCTCCCTTCCTTTCCCTTCCTTCTCTCTATCCCGATAAGGATCATTACGTCCACGACTGCGATCATCACGGTCTCTGTATCGGTCCCTGTCCCTGTAATCCTTTCCCTCACGATCGTAGTCCTTTGTCTTGCGCTTACTTTCGTCGTCATGGTCACGATCCCTCCTTCGATCGCGATCATCGTAGGTACTTCGTTCGCGGTCCGTGAAAGGGTCGTCTCTGTCCCTGCGTGATGGAGAACGCGAGTTTCGCCTTGAAGCTGTGCCTGATCTACTCGACCCATTCTCGCCTCTTCCACTTTCCTTCTTTGCAATAGGGACGTAACGCATGTCTGAACCCTTTGGTTTCTTCTTACCGCTCCCGTCATCGTCTGGTTCCCGTTCCTTCGCACCGATGCCTAACAAGGCAGGGCGTGCCTGTGGCAGGTACAGTCCCGTGAGGCCATTCTTCCTTCTCTTATCCGACTTGGGGGCAGTTGCTCCGTCAGTCCAGCCCATACCGCGCAGCATGGCAGCTCCGAAAGCCGATATGGGTACACGTTCATAGTCTTCGGCGGTGGAGACATCGGGTAGCTCTTGGACGTCTTGCTTCAGTGCGTCTGCTTCCGAAAGCGGAGGAACGGGAATAATGTCGATGGCGGGAGCCGAACCGTCTTCCCCGGCTAAAATCGCCTTGAGAGCCTTTTCGTCTTCTGTTTCCTGGACACCCTTGGCTGTGACGGAGACCGCCGACTCTACTTCCATCATCGTAGCACCATCTTCATCGGCCTCGAGTTTGAGCTTTTTGCTGATCTGTAGACCGGAGAGCTGAGGGCCAGAGTTGATGGTGTCTCTGGTTCCGAGGCCACCGACACTGCCGTCTGCACCAGTCGAAGCAAGGGCAGAGTCTGGAACGAAGGAAGGGGCGCCGCGGGGTGTATGAGGTTGGGCGCGGGAGTGAGCCGCACGGCGTCTTCGTGCGGCCTCACGCCAGTCCGGATTGGGTTTTGTAGGAATGACGAGGGGCGCATCCCGTACAGGTGCTTTTTTCTTTCTGTCGAAACCACAAATTCGAATCACATGCAATGGCTTGTGTGAGTCGAACCAGGTCGAACGTAAAGACGAATGGCAAGAGACGCACCGCTGTCCGCCAGGTTGTTTGATGAAGCTCTCGTCGTCGCTCGAATCGGTAGGGTGGCCAGCGTCATCATCGTCGGCGCCATTTGAAAACACGATACCGGTCTCCCCCTCGTCGTCCGAGCCCTCTCGTGAGCTGAACGTGCGGGGCGAACCAGCGAGAGGGCTTCCTGGAGCAGAACTGCCGGCGCTAGCTAAGTGACGCGGGAGAGCGGGAATCTTGAAAGGACCATCTGACTCTGGGCCAGATGACGAGGGTCTGGAGGTGGGTGTCGGTCGGCGGACCGTAAACGAGACCGTGGACGGCGTCGACATGGCGTCGTTCGGGACAATTGTCGTGTGGCAGTGTCGCTCGAGTCGCTCGTGGCTTTGTCAGCTGGAAGCCGTTCCCGGTCCACCGCGATGGCGAGCATTCGAGCCATGCTTGCACGGCACGTCGAGCGCACGAGTTCGAGGTATGTCTCGCGTCGCGCGCTCTTTACGTCCTCCGAATGTGCTCCGAGGCTTTTGCTCGAAACACCACTTCGCACACCCCCCTCGACGCACGCGCGAGCCTTTGCCATTCGTGCACGAGCACGCCACGTCGCCCTCGCCGCATCCCCGTCTGCGCGCCAATCCGAAGTTCCGAGAACGCGCAGTGTACTCGTGAGGTCGCCGACCGTCGAGGATCTGGGGGCACAAGAGCTCGACGCGGAGTTACTATCCAACAGCGAAATCAACGTCCTCGTCACCGATCGTGCCGCCGAGGTACGTCTTCTCGCGCATGCCTCGACAACCAGCTGAACCTACTCTAGCAACTCCGACGAATATCGACGCGAGAGGGGAAACCCGACGTTGCTCTGCGTATAGCCGTCGAATCCGGCGGGTGCCATGGCTATCAGTACAAAATGGGGCTCTCAGACGCGTGCGCTCCGGAGGATTAGTGGGTCCTCGTTGCTGCTTCGACAGTTTGTTTGAACTCATCCTTTCCCAGTCATCTCACTCATCCCGATATCCGCCCCTCAAACTTGTACATCGATGCCGTATCACTACCCATGTTGAACGGTTCGACGGTCGATTATGCCACCGAGCTTATAGGCAGCTCGTTTCGAGTGTCTGGGAATCCGCAGGCTAAGGGTGGTTGTGGCTGTGGTGTAAGTTGGGAACTTAACGATTAGATATCCCTCACCGACCTGTCCAATTCGTGAGCCTTTCCGTTTACCTTTGTTGGTATCTTATGCACGTCAGTTATAAAGCCTGACCCAGAACCAAATCACTAGGCTCATCATGGGCTCACTGTCACATAGCTATAGATGTACTGACCTCAGGTGGAACATGGCAGGATCTTGTATTCCATGTGCAACTCACTCTACTCACTCTAAACGACATTTCTGATCTTGTCATAATATTACCTGACCTGCTATATTACTCGTGGGTGCACAATACTCAGTCACGCGACATTCCATCAATACCATCATTCACATGAAGAACCCGGGCCCAATTTGATGCAGGTAAAAACTTATAAATCATATGTATCAACACTCGAAAGCTCGCGAATATCCACGTTTGGTCGTCGTGGTGTAATAGAGCACGGGAAGGGGTCGGGCGCTCTGTAAAACGATGTAAATCATGCAAAAGGTTATTAATTACGACACTTACGAAGTCACCGCGTAAGTGAAGGTCGATTCGAATTCGACCTCGTTGCCATGTTCGTCTACGGCTTTTGAGATTTTGAATGCGCACAGGATCGATGTCATTGCGGCCCAGACGGTGTTGTCGGCGTTGTAACGTCCTGGACACACGCGCCTAGCGAGCGAAATCGGTAAAGGAAGTCGATGGAAGAAGGAAATGCCGAAAGCATACCTTCCAAAGCCGAAAGTCAGGCTGTCGGTAGACTTTTCGCCGTTGAGCTTCCCGTCTACTAGGAACCTTTCTGGTTTGAAGACATCCGGTTCTGGGTAAGCGTCTGCGTCGTGGTAGATGCTCCTTTTGAAGTCGTGAGTCATGCATCAAGGCGAGGTTCTAAAGGCGAAAACACAGACCAGATATTCACCACCAAGGTGGATCCTGGCATGCATGCGTCAGGAAACATTCGTCAGATGCATGTTGCACTATCACCTTTCGGGATAAATATATCTTCGTAAACGTCATCGGCGGTGGTAGCATGCGGGAGCCCTAGAAGAGACTTGAGCATTCGTGATATTCTGACGATTCGAATGCTTGCCAAGGGGTGCCATGACGTGCGCTCTCAGCGTTTCCAACAAAATGGCGTCGATGTATGGCAGGTTCGGCCTGTCGTCGAAATTCGGCAGTCGATCCGTGCCAACGACCGCATCGATTTCTGCCTGTGCCCGTGCTTGCACCTCCGGATGTAACAGCATGGCAAGCATGAACGATTGCAACACTGTCGTGGTCTAGAAAGCCGATGTATCATGTATTTTCTCACACACCAACTTGAAAACGTACAGTTTCCGCACCAGCTGTTGAGTTGGAGTAGACTAATGAACTGAACTGCAGCCTACGTTTCACGATACGACTCACCTACGAAAGCCGTTGCACACGTTTCTTTCACCAGTTCAAGTCGTGAATTATCGTTATCGGTCTCCTTGTGGCCCCTTAAAAGGTCGAGGGCCACAGACGATGCAGTACTTCCCACAGCCTGCTTATTATGAGTCTCATCCATGGCTCTGAAAGACAGAAAAATCTCACCTCGCGATTATTGGCGTACTCGAACGGCTGTGTGACCATCTCCATGGCATAGCGCTTGGAGACGACCGCCTTGCGACTCAAGGCAATACCGGGGAACCACTCGGGCAAGCTGAGAACTAGGACGCGAATCAACATCCATGCGCAAGCGTAACAGACGGCGGATACTTGCCAAACGGGAAAGCATCGATGATGCATGATGATTCTGGTGTCAAAACCTCCAGTGCCAAAGCATTCCCACGTTCGAACAGTTCAACGAGGTGGTCGTGTTCGGGCGCGACTTCGTAGCCATATACGATGGACATGATGATTGCTGCAGAGAATCTGTACGTATTTGTCCCCATCGTTAGATACGTACGTCGAATGGGGCTATGCTTGCTTACCTTTGGAGGTGGCCGAAGAAATCATGAGAGTTATTGAGAATATCTGCGACGAGCTCGCGAGCCTTTCTCAGCTGTACGGGGCGATAGGCCAGAGCAGCTTCGGCTCTGAAGGCTTGATGAAAGAGTCGCCTCTGCAAGCGCCACCGATCACCATATTGCCCCCAAGCAAAGTTGAAAGACCAGCCAAATCTACGGACACAGTTTGAAATCAGTTAGACCGAGGACGAGAGCATGAACGGACGGATCTTTGGAAGCGAGGAAAGGCCTGTCCGAGTAAATATTAGAACGGCGCTCTAGCAGCTCCCTGGCAATTTTTCTCGAGTTTATCACGATGATCTCTTGTTTCAAAACACGGATCATAAAGATGTCACCTGTTGGTATCGGGTGAGGTTCTGATAAATATCAATATCGTAACAAATCTAAGCCGACCATAATGAGTGGCCCATTCAGCGTACGTGGCCCAAGGCTTCTTCGAATCAATGCTGAGAAGGTTGCCAACGAAAGGAAGTGGGGTGGGTCCAGGAGGGAGACGATAGCCTGGAGTCGTCCGTCGTGTCCGTTTGAGTAAAGTGAGAGCAGAGGCAACCACTACCCCCACTGCCACCAATGTCTGCATCGGATTCAAAGGCCCAAAGCGAATCATGGCGATATGGAAGGACAAAATGGAGTCCGAGTCTCTGGGTGAAGCACGGCGTACATTTATATATTAGATTCACCGCCATGATGAGTCGGAGCTGGTAATAAATCGGAAAAAAAAAATAAAGAGCCTCGCAGTGACGTTACCTTTGCCGCACCCGCATCCGACTGTTGTAGTAATTGGACAGTGGCGGTCCATATAGGGAGAGTACTTGCTGCAGGGAAGCACTCAACCAATCAGAACCAACGACTTTTCCGTTCACCGAAGAGACGCGGCCGCCTGCCAGAAAGCGGGGTAGTTAGCTACAGTCACTCAGTGAGTTCTGTCAATGTGCGATTCTAGCGGTAGTTTCATACTCACAGCAGCCTGAGGTGAAAGTGACACCACGGATGACCAAACCAGACTGGGCTTAGTTACATCAGCTGCACCACGAAAACTGTCCAAGAACTGACTAAAGTTGGTCGGCGCTGCCAAGTTCCAATACTGTTTGTAGTTGTTGCTCTCGAGCGCTGTCTCGTCGAAAACGACCTTGCCTAATCCGCCTCATTGGTGTGATACAACCGTTCCGATTCAGATTGATGTCGTGAAAACGCTTGCACGGCGGTGAGGCCATGTTCCCCATGTGCTACGCCCAGCCATCTCCCTGCTTACGAGCGGCACTACGAATCCACCATTTCCGAGGCTCTTAGTTCGGTCGTGGATAATTCGGGCGCCGCCAAAGGTACTACAGTACTAGACGAAACACATGCTTCTGGTCCCTCCACGGTCTCCTTTCTTACAATGTTAAACCTGTCAAGGAGAACGAAATTATTCGCCAGGAATTCATCCCGTTTATCCCTAAGAGCTAGATCGCTAAGAGGCTATTTACTTCGCACACTAAGATACGCCGAGCAGAACAAGAAAACGGAGTGCTTTGAGACTTTCCACATTGAATACACTGCCAGCCCGGCTGCAGGATCCTTTTTTTTGGCTCACTGTTTCTTGGTCGAGGGCAAATCTATCACCATCCAGATGGTGATCAGTCCCTCAAGGTTCTTCATCTTGGCAGCCTGAACACACACAGCGGACGGTGACCTTAGAGCACCTGGACATTCTACTAGCGTCTGGCTGCCACTAACTTTACTGGAATTGACAGAGTAATCATTATCGAGGACACAGTCTACGAAGAACGTGACTATTGGTATGTTGCCTCCAACTTGAAGCTGCCTTGGTCGCTTATGTAATGCTGCGCGACAGATAGGAGACTATTCAATTGTAGTCGGGGGTCGTTTCGTCGAAAGTGAAATCCACCTCGTCCCAAACGCTCGACCTGCAATGTCAGTCTCTAGTCATTCCGCAGATGAACACACCGTATTCGAGGGCCTGCTATCTCAACTGCATGATCTCACAGTTATTGTTTGGGGCAACAACCATGTCTTCAAGGAGTACCGAACTCGTCAATCCAGGTCTGGCGAACGGAAGATACAGTACCTAAAGTTCGGTACACATAGAAGAACTGTGGCCCTCTTTTGCAGGGCCTTAAAGAAGGACTTGTTATTAATCCCTCAGGAGTACCATCATGCAATGGACACATTTACAAATGACCCCAATTACGATAATGGCGCCTGCATCCTGGGGCAACCTGGTATTGGTATGTGCGCATCTCATATGGAGTGAATGGGGCATCTGATCCAAGACCAAGGCAAGTCCTACTTCATTGCATATGCTGTCATCGAGCTCCTCCGAAAGAAGCAGCCAGTCGCTGTTCAGGTTGACTGGGCCAAGAAGAAATATGTACTCTTTTCGAAGGGGACTGTCAGCCTCCATGATGATGCAGATAGGGGACCTTTGAAAATCCCTGGTTTATGGACGTTCACAGATTCCGATCACGTTATGCCAATGCCAATGAATGCTTTTATGTGCACCTCCGACATTCGGGTGTTCCAGATCACATCACCTCTCCTAATGCATTGGAAAGAGTGGACAAAGCAGTGTGGAATTCTACCGTACTACATGGACCTA
Organism: Tylopilus aff. beelii; assembly: GCA_038094295.1. NCBI lineage: Eukaryota > Fungi > Basidiomycota > Agaricomycetes > Boletales > Boletaceae > Tylopilus > Tylopilus aff. beelii. The sequence continues at coordinate 9,616 of JBBPTU010000284.1, read as the reverse complement.
TGGTCTGTTGAAGAAATTGAAGATCTTGCGTATGTTTCACTCGTCCGACAAGTCATATACTGTTGTCTGATTGTTGTCATTAGTGTTATTCTCAATACTCAGATTGATGTCGTGAAAACGCTTGCGCAGCGGTGGGGTCATGTTCCCCGTGCGCTATGCTCAGCCATCTCTGAACCTGCTCACAAGCAGTACTACGAATCCACTATTTTCACCGCTCTCCGTCAGGCCGTAGATAACCCAGTTGCCACTCATGATGAAGTTCTAGGCAGGACATATGACACTGGCTCGTCGACAGCCTTCTTTATCAAACCTGCCAAGGAGAACAAAATCATTCGCCATGACTTCATCATATTCGTCCCTACACAGTGGATCGCTAAGAAGCTACTCCACAAATTAAGACATGCCGAGGAGGAAAAGACAGCCAAGTTCTTTGGGACCTTTCGTGAACCTGCTACCAGCTCGTCTGCGGGATCTGTTCTTGAACAGTTGGTTTACTTTTCCTTGGTCGAGGGCAAACCCATCACCATAAAATGGCTCAATGACGATCAGTCTCCCAAGGTGCTCCACCTTGGTAGCCTGAACACCTGTACTGCGGACAGTGACCTTGAAGCCCCTACACCATTCTACTGGCGTCCGACCACCACTCGTTTTACGGGGGTCGACAGCGTAATTGTCACCGAGGACACTGTCTACGCTGTCCAGTGTGCAGTCAGTTGTATACACAAATCCCCTCAGGCTGGTATAGATGCGTTATGGAAGAAGATGCCACGCGACAAGAAAGAGCTGAGATGGAAAATGTTGTTTGTCGGTCCATCCCAAAGCGAGATAGATGGTGTTGCAAGGCGCCATGCCGGCCGTTTGTCCTGTGGTAGGCATGTCAAGTGTCCACTGCCGGTGGGGACTGTCACATTGATGCACGACGATCTTGGTGATGCGTAAGCTATTCAGCTTATCCCGCAGTTGTGAAATGTTTGTTGATGGTTTTTTTACAGTGAAGGTAGTGATCCTGATGAACCACCGTCAAGCATCGTGTAACTTGGCGCGTGTAACACTTTAAGCTTTGACATTCATCACGTAGTCGTTGTCTTGTACATTATGTAGCACATGTTAGATAATTCGTGTCTGTTATAGTTGAGATGACTCTAGGATGGAAACTTACTGGCACTTACTTGTAGTTGTCACGGTCATGCTGATCCTCGTTCGCATCATCTTGGTTTCTCGCACGGCCACATCGGCAGACTCAGCATTACACCAGACCTTTTGACGGAGCAAGACCTGTCGTGCTCATACGACAACCGCATAGATCTGCTAGATTGGACAATGGACCAACTTAAACCGAGCAAGTGTGTGTTTAGGCAGCTGCCAGTGGTCGGGGACTCGGAGGGCATCACTGACTTGCCAGTCCTATTCATGGCGAGCGATAGCTTTGACTTTGGTTCAAGTAAGTTGCAGTGAGGACGCGGTCGCTCTCGCTTTCGATGTGGAAAAGTTCGAGGGCGAGAACAAGAACTAGTTTCGCTGATGAAGGGTCGAGCTCGGATCAGTATTTCGGGTTTTACAACTGCTAGTGATGCTCTCTGCTTACGAAGTCTCTGCTTTGTCGTGATCCTTTCTCATTACTGTAACATTCACTGCATATATAACTTGCTGTAATAGTACAGGTAAGCATGGGTAACATTCGGCCATGCGACATTCCGATATCAATCAATACTTCCAGTATCATTTTTGAAGAAGCTGAATCCAAAAATCCCGTTCATTTCGTAGACGTGAATTCATACTAGTAAATCATGCGAATCTGCAATCGAGAGTTTGTGAACGCCTACGTTTGGTCGTCGTGGCGTAATAGAGCAAGGGAAAGGGTCGGGCGCGCTGTCTGGAGGTGTAGGTCACGCGAAAATTATTGCCCGGGCACTCACGTTGTTACTCCGTAACTGAAAGTCGGTTCGAAATCGATCTCCTTGCCATGTTCATCCACGGCCTTCGAAATCTTGCACGCGCACAGAATCGATACCATCGCAGCCCAGACCGAGTTATCGGCGGCGTAACGACCCGGACACACACGCCTGGCGAGCGAGGTCAGTAAAAGAAGTTGACGGAAGAAGGAAGCGTCGAGGGCATACCTTCCAAAGCCAAAAGCCAGACTCTCGGTGGACTTTTCACCATCGAACTTCCCCTCCACCAAGAATCTTTCGGGCTTGAAGACGTCTGGCTCTGGGTAAGAGTCTTTGTCACGGTGGATGGCCCTTTGAAGCCATGCATCAAGGTTCTAAACAGACGAAAGGCCGTATACCAACCAGATGTTTGCCACGATAGTGGATCCTGACATGCACAATAAAGCGTCAAGAAATATTCTCCAGATAATATCACAGTAGACATCACCTTTCGGAATAAGAATATCTTCGTAAACATCATCGTCCGTGGCAGCATGGGGAAGTCCTATTAATAGAAGCTTCGAGTTGAGTATTCGTGACACTGATAAATCAAATACTCGCCAAGGGGTGCAACGGCGTACAGTCTTAGCGTCTCCACTAAGATAGCTTCAACGTACGGTAGGTTCTGCCTGTCATCGAAATTCGGAAGTCGATCCGTGCCAACAACTGCATCGACCTCTGCTTGTGCTCGTGCCTGCACCTCTGGGTGCTGCAGCATGGCGAGCATGAACCATAGTAATGTCGACGCGCTCTACAGAGAGCTGAGATGTCACGTATTTTCCAATATGTCAAGACGCACAGTTTCTGCACCAGCTATCGGGTTAGAGTCAGCAGGTGAACTAAACTGCATGTTGCCTTTCACAGTACGACTCACCCACGAATGCAGTGGCACACACGTCCCTCACCGACTGAAGCGGTGAACGATCATTGGTAGAGTCTTCGTGGCCCCTTAAGAGGCCGAGGGCCACTGCTGGTACAGTACTACCTAGAGCCTGCTTGCCATGAGTCCAGTCTATTAGAACCGAATGAGTACAAATCTCACTTCGCGTCTCCTGGCATGTTCGAATGGTTCTGCGATCATCTCCACAGCACAACGCTGGGAGACGGCCGCTTTGCGGCTCAAGACGGCACCAGGGAACCACTCGGGTAAACTGAGAACTGAGGTGCTAGTCAGCTTCTAGGAGTGAGCGCAACGAACAGTTGACACTCGCCAAATGGGAAAGCATCAATGATACATGATGATTCCGGGGTCAGGCTCTCCAATGCTAGGGCATTCCCACGCTCAAACAGCTCGACGAGGTGGTCATGTTCAGGAGCGACTTCATAGTCATACACGATGGACATGATTACTGCTGCAGAGAACCTGCACATATTCATCATCATTGTCAAGACATACATTGGGTGAAGTCACACTTACTTCTGGAGGTGCTTGGAGAAATCGCGAGGCCCACTGAGAATATCTGCGACGAGCTCACGAGCCTTCCTCAGCTGAACAGGGCGATAAGCGACGGCGGCTTCGGCTCTGAAGGCCTGATGAAAGAGTCGCCTCTGCATGCGCCACTGATCACCATATTGTTCCCAAGCAAAGTTGAAGGTCCAGCCAAAGCTGCGGACACGGCCTCAAATTAGATGTACCAACAGGACAAGGAGTATGAGCGCACGGATCTCTTGAAGCGAGGAAAGGTCTATCTGAGTAAATATTAGACCTGCGCTCGAGCAGCTCCTTGGCAATTTTTTTGGAGTTTATTACAACGATTTCTTGTTTTAGCACGCGGATCATAAAAATGTCCCCTGTCGGTACTAGGTGAGAATCCGATTAATATCGTTAGAAATCAGAGCAAACCGTAATGAGTGGCCCATTCAGCATATGTCGTCCAAGGCCTCTTTGGATTGATGCTGAGAAGATTGCCAACGAAGGGAAGAGTGGTGGGTCCAGGGGGGAGGCGATATCCGGAAATCGTCCGTCGCTTTTGTTTGAGTAAAATGAGAGCAGAGACGACCACTAGGCCTACTGCCACTAATGTTTGCACCGAACTCAAGGACGCGAAGCGGATCATGTCGATCTGGGAGGACAAAGGGAGGAAGGACATGGTATACATTTAAATAGACCTGAGCGCGAGTGTCGGAGTAGGTGATAAAATAAGCACCCGGATGTGACATCAATAGCGGGGATCGGGGGAATAATCACTTACCGTAGATAGCGGCGAGTGGACGGAAGAAAACGTCAAGGGTGGAGTTAAAGGGGTGGAGGTTCCATCAGCGCGCCGAATGGTTCGAGCCTCAGTATATCAGGATTAGCGCACCGCTCAGAATATAAAGATTGTAAGTCGGTGCCTTAGCCTTGAAGAGAAGAAGCGATATTGATCAGTGGTGCTCACTTACTGCTCCGTCTTCTTTATATGATATAATTGAAGCATCCGACCGGTGGTCTTGCCCCGTCGTGGCATGGTTTCTAGGGTGCTTAATCTTGATCCATACAGGTAATTTGGCGCTGTGCTCCGGGGTGCTTGATCTCAATACAAAATCCTTTCAAGGTGGAAAACGACCTTGCGTCAAAAAGTCCTGGTGGAGAGAGAGATGCTCGCTGAAACCGGTGTCAACACCTGCCTGTCGTTTCTCTGCATGTTCCTGAACCGAACCGAAGCATCGGCTACATGACTAATACCCTTTTCTAAGTTCTAACCTTGCAGTATTTCCCATGTAGTGGCAACAGCCGTGATACTAGTGGGAACGTGAGCCAAAGTGAGGCTGCTCGCAGTGCGCTCTCATGTCAATGATAGGCATGTCGCATAACAGCTTGTTCACCATGATAGTCTCCGGGGTCAAGTTAAAAGTTATTGGGCTGGGGGATTAAGGTTTGAATTGGGAACTTGAAGACTGCTGATTCGGGGTTTCCGGGAAAGAAAATTTAGCTTGCATCACTCCGATCGACTCTCACTGTCTCACGACACTTTACACTGCACGCGTCCGCTTTGAATCTGAAGTTACTCGCGCATTGATGAAGTGATGCGTGCGTGGGAGTCGAAGAGACCACCAGATGACAAACGTTATCTTGCTGGAAGCAATGGTGAAATGCATTCTGACTTCGTGCTCGGATTCTAAATAGCTGCAAACAGTGACCCTTTTTTAGGGCGGGATATAGAATCTGATTCGTTGAGATCGCGATCGTTGCCGAACACGGCATTCCGGGTTTGTATGCATTCTGACTTCGTGCTCGGATTCTAAATAGCAGTAAATAGTGACTCACTGGTACGCTCGACTACTAACGGAAGCTATAGACACGGCCAGCAAGGTCCCCGTCGCCAACGGCGACGCCTGGTCTTGAAGTCGTTGGAAGGACTCGTCATCGTCCTGTGCCAGTGAGTACTGTGTTCTAAGCAACAGCTTACGCAGTGGGTTTTTCTCACCTCGTGTGTACAGATCTTCTTCTGGCTTACAGAAATCGCACTACCCATAGTACCGTGTCTCTTTCTTGAACCTGCCCTAGGTTCGATCTTCCTTGTTAGCGCTGTTGTCACCCGAGAGGAAGACGTTGAGAACTCGCGGGCAGAGTGAGTGTCAGCCCTCCTTGTCTTTGAACGTGCTGATGTTTCCACCGTTCGACCTGTCCACCAATCTGATAATAACCGTCGTATCGCGCTGCCATTGACAGTGGCCTTTGGTACACTCATCGACTTTCGCGAATCCGACGTAGGCACAAGCTGTGGACTGTTCCACATTGGAAAAATTGGTGACGAGTGCATACCCGCTTATTCATACAGCATTACTCGTCGTTCACCCTCTGCTCCATTTCAGGCACTTCACCTTGTTGACCGCTTGCACGAACCCCAAGGCGTGCGCCATCCTTCTTCGCAGCGCCTTGAGAAACATCGTCTATGAAATCGATTGAAACCTCGCCAACACAGTTTCCATTGCATGCAACATCTATTTCAACCTACAGATGAGATAGCCATCAGCGTCGGGCTGAACGCAAAAGACAGGAAACTCACTGGCTCCTCGGTGCCTTGGGCTTCTCGGGTCGCCTTCCGGCTCCAACCCTGTGTCGAATAGGGGCAGTCGGCGAATAGGAGAGTAACTGGCGAGCGAATTTAAAAAGGAAGCATGGTCAGCAATAGAAAACTTTTACATTCAGTATAGACTCATAGTATAAAACTGACGATAGTATAGGAGAAGTGACTAGCGTCTCGCCATCGTCTGATCTTCTCGCCCTACTCCAACCACCACCCGCCGGATTGAATCACTCGCCCGGTGCTATTTCCAAGTCAGTTCTTAGCCTTTTGCTATCTCCTCGTGCTTACCCCATCTTTCTCCTGTGATCACTGTAGAACGTGACATTCCCCAGGAATTCCTAGACATCTACACTAGCTATATAGAGCACAATACGGACACCTCTTCCGAGCCTATCACTATTGGCGAGACAGTAGTTCCCAGCCTTGAAATCATGAAGGACTCTACAAACAACACTCCCCCCCTTGCGTTGAGTCCTGACGCCCATTATGAGGCCGTTTCGTACTACTGGGGCTTGCCATCCACTCCTTTCATGGTCTACCGTACAGGAGCCCCATGGAAGAGACCCACGGGCCCCGAAGCGTACCGTGTCCCAAAGGAAGCTAGACCAGTCGTCAACCACCCGATCACAAACATTTGGGATGAACTAGGTCCACAGGTCCTAGATTACCTAGACTCGATTGACGTCATGTGGACGACCATCGACGTCGTCCGCTTCGCCGAGGACGATGAGAAACCTGGTCCTCCAGTTCTTTGGATCGGAGTGAAGCCCGGGTCCCTCTCCCGCGAAGATGCCAAAGTCGCAACCGTTGGTTGTGAGGGGCTTCTCCAGAGCTTCGAGCTCACGGACGTCGAGGTTGGGTTCCGAGAGTCCCTCTTCACCCGATTGGCCGGCCCTAAACTACAAGGATATCCCTACTTCATCGATCCGACTGCTGAAGTGCGCAATCTTCTCACTCCCGCACTCGGTCTACGAATCGCTCCCAGAGCCACTCCTTACGCCGAGGGCACAGGAGCTCTCTACCTCCGTGAAAGCAACGATAGTTCGAAGGTCTATGTCCTTACAGCCCGGCATGTCGTATTTCCGCCGGATGTAGAGCCAAACGAGCTTTATGCGCACAGGGATGTCAGCCAGCCTCGTCGTGACGTCATCTTATTTGGTAGAAAAACGTTCCAGAATCTACTTGAGTCCACCACGAGCATGATCGCGCACTATTCCCGTATAGTCGGCCCACTGGCATGCAATCAAGGGATGGTCAAGGACGACAAGTCCGACATCACGCAGGCGCGGCACCCCCCATGGGAGGTGGAGTTACTAAACGAGTTCTACACAACGATCACGAAGCACTGGAGTATAGAGGACCAGCGGGTCCTAGGCCATATCGTCTACTCCCCCCCAATTTCCATCAGTACTAGCAACAGTGCCAAACGTTTCACGGAGGACTGGGCTCTCATCGAGCTCGATAGTGATAAGATTGACTGGAAGACCTTCGAGGGCAATGCTATTCCTCTAGGTGCGTTTCGGCCTACCTCATCAAGGTCGTCTAATCTAGCCATTATACCCAGGCATGCAGAAATCACTCAACTTCAATTTGAAAATACGCAGAAGTGGCACAGCTCCTGACTCCTTTAGACTCCCAGTCGACTTCTTGCGGCTTCAGGCCATCCTCAAGGATGACGAGTTGCGCTACCCGATGAAGCTCGAACAGTGTGACGAACCGTGTCCTTTCGTGATCAAGAATGGTGCAAGGACTGGGGCGACAATTGGTCGTGCTTCCAGCCTGATGTCTTTCGTCAGGGAATACCTTCCGAACGGGGATCGTAAAACGTCCAGGGAGTTGGCAATCTTCGGTCAGCAATGGGGGGGCTTTTCTGCTCCAGGTGATTCCGGCTCGATCATTGCTGACCTCATGGGACGTATCGTCGGTCTCCTGACAGGCGGATGCGGGAAGCCTGAGAAGGATTCCATCGACGTCACGTATGCAACACCTTTTTACTGGCTGATGGAGCGCATCAAGACACGGTTTCCCGATGCATGTCTCTACTAGCTCACATCACTGACACGAAGGAAGGCTTCGTGCTATTCAATTATGCAATATACAAAGACCTTATAACGTACTAGATTTTAAAAATTTCCACAATGCAAAGGCTTATAATGTCATAACATGCTTCTCCAGAATCAGTGATGCACAACCCGAGTGTTGTAATATCGCTCTAGAGTCTAGAGGACATTGGTGATGCTGGCGAGTGGCAGAGACGTTTCGTTCCTCGGACAGCGCTTGCTGAGCAACGGACCGTATCCGCAAAAAGTTTCTGCTTGTTCATGTTTGCATTTTCGATCGTTAACATGTAGGTACTATTGATATCTGTTCGTGTTTTTCATGACGACGTACTGTATGTTTGTCGGTGGTAATGTCGACGGAATGCCGGTCGAGCTTCGGCATGCTTCCTTCAACAATACAGCGGCAGCAACCTCGCCGCCAAGAGGCGTAATGAGGGAACGACACAGGTAAACCCGCGGGTCACGGGTACCTCTGACAGGTACAACGGGGTAACCCGGGGGTGAGTATGAGATGGGCACGGCGACGTCAAAGCGATCGCGCGTGACCACCTCGCGGTGCGCGTCGTCGACGCAGTGATCGTGGCGACTTCGTCGCTCACGTCGTTATCGACGACGTGGTGGAGGAGTCGGCGCAGACGCATCGTCGCGGTTGGTGGCGCGGTGGTGTCAGTGGGATCGCTGCCGCGTCATCGTTGTCGGCGCAGTGGTGGGGTCGGCGTAGACGCGTCGTCGCTGTTGTCAGCGATGTGGTGGTAGGATCGGCGTGGGTGCGTCGTGGTTGATGACGCGGTAGTTGTGGCAGCGAGGTCGCCCCCGCCACTATTGCTGCCACGTTGTCGTCGTCGACGACATGGTGGTCAGGTCGGCGGACGCATCGTTGTGGTTGATGACGCGGTGCTAGCGGTATGTCCTCGTCTACTAATCAGAGTCTAAGTGTAGCGAGATCAAATCAAATCAATCTATGACATCTGGGTCAGTGAAAAAGGGGCCAAAGACGTCCCAATTTCTTTCCCTTCAACTGCATTGGCGCAGTGGTGGGGTCGGCATGAACATGCTTCATCGCAGTCACTGGACGGCTGTGCTCAAAGAGGGTCAGTGGGCATGAGAGGTGGGCGATCGCACGCACCTGGGTGCAGTAGGCAAGGCAGGTGAGTAGGCAAGCTCGAAAGGATACAGCGGACGAGCGATCGCACCTGAGGGGGTCAGTCAGTGCGAGAGGTTGGGGGTCGCGCTCCGAGTCGAATCGGTGTGTCACTGCCAGTGGGGACATTGACAGCGCATGGGGATGGCTTATTACCTGGCTGGAAGCAAAGGTCATATGCATTCTGGCTTCGTGCGCAGATTCTAAACGGATGCAAATAAGTACCTTTTTTGTATGCGATTCGTGATCTGGGTTGCTTAGGTCACTATACTGTTTCCAGAAGCAGGTAATAGATTCTTGTTCACACTCAACCACTGGCACGCTCGACGACTAATGAATGCCCCGCACACGGCCAGCAAGGTCCCCGTCGCCAACGGCGACGCCTGGTTATGATTATTTCAAAGCCAAAAAGTGCGATAAGTGATGGAATTTGTCAATTCATGTAACTATGTATGGTAGGGGTGTGCATTAGGA
>JBBPTU010000283.1:0-29719 GCA_038094295.1 Tylopilus aff. beelii | reverse complement strand
CACATAGTGTAGCATTTTCTAGGCGATCTTTTCGGCCAGCCTGCCTGTAAATAAGGCGATATGCACGGCTGGCTCAATGTTGGGCCTGATGAATACATAGACGCACAGAAGGCGTCGGCCGGAGTGAAGGATGAGTGCGGAGAATGTGAATGGGCCTGGATAACTATGTGTCATGGTAGGACGAGGACGAGGAGGAGGCCCAGATAAGAGGCAGATAAATGTAAGCCATGTGGATGGTATAGGCCCATGTCAACATATATGAGAGGAGGTCGAATGAGGTGAATAGGCCCATCTATTGGGCCGATTGAGAGTAAAATAGTTTAAGTGAATCTAGCGGGCAGATCGAAGATGGGAAAGGATAGGGCTCTCGAAGTGATCGAGCAGGCCGAAGATACCGAGCGGGCCAAAGATACCGGGCGGGCCGAAGAGATCGGAGAGGCCCAAGGAATACGGAAGGCCGAAGAGATCGGAGAGGCCCAAGGAATCCGGAAGGCCTAAGGAATCGGGAAGGGCCAGGGAATCTGGAAGGCCCAAGGGCTCAAGAAGGCCGAAGAGCTCGAGCAGGCCCAAGGGCTCAGGAAGGCCGAAGGGCTCGAGCAGGCCGAAGAGATCGGGAAGGCCTAAGGGGTCTGGAAGGCCCAAGAGGTCGAGGAGGCCTAAGGGATCGGGGAGGCCCAAGAGGTCGAGAGGGCCGAAGAGGTCGGGAAGGCCTAAGGGATCGGGAAGGCCGAAGAGGTCGAGGAGGCCGAAGTGATCGGGAAGGCCTAAGAGATCTGGAACGCCAAATGGATCGGCCAGGCCTAAGGAATCGGGAAGGCCCAAGAGGTCGGGAAGGCCTAAGGGATCTGGAGGGCCGAAGAGGTCGAGGGGGCCGAAGAGGTCGTGCAGGCCTAAGGGATCGAGAAGGCCCAAGAGGTCGGGCAGGCCTAAGAGATCTGGAACGCCGAAGGGGTCGGCCAGGCCTGAGGGATCAGGAAGGCCCAAGAGGTCGAGGGGGCCGGATAGGTCGGGCAGGCCTAAGGGATCGGGAAAGCCGAAGAGGTCGGGAAGGCCTAAGGGATCTGGAAGGCCCAAGAGGTTGAGGGGGCCGAAGAGGTCGGGAAGGCCTAAGGGATCGGGAAGGCCGAAGAGGTCGAGGGGGCTGAAGAGGTCGGGCCGGCCTAAGGGGTCGGTAAGGCCGAAGAGGTCGAGGGGGCCGAAGATGTCGGGCAGGCCTAAGAGATCGGGAGGGCCGAAGAGGTCGAGGGGGCCGAAGAGGTCGAGGGGGCCGAAGAGGTCGAGGGGGCCGAAGAGGCCGAAGAGGCCAGGCCGGCCTAAGGGATCGGTAAGGCCGAAGAGGTCGAGGGGGCCGAAGATGTCGGGCAGGCCTAAGAGATCTGGACCGCCGAAGTGATCGGCTAGGCCTAAGGGATCTGGAAGAGGTTGAGGAGGTCGAAGAGGTCGGGAAGGCCCAAGGGATCTGGAAGGCCAAAGAGCTCGAGCAGGCCGAAGAGATCTGGAAGGCCCAAGGGCTCGAGCAGGTGGAAGAGGTTGGGCAGGCCCAAGTGCTTGAGGAGGCCGAAGAGATTTGGAAGGCCCAAGGGCTCGAGGAGGCCGAAGAGACCTGGCATGCCCAAGGGATCTGGAAGGCCCAATGCCCCAGTAGGCCGAAGAGCTCGAGGAGGCCCAAGGGCTCGAGCAGGCAGAAGATATCTGGAAGGCGCAAGGGCTCAAGGAGGCCGAAAAGGTCAGGAAGGCCCAAGGGCTAGAGCAGCCCGAAGAGACCGAGTAGGCCGAATAAATCAAGCAGGCCATAGAGATCGAGGAGCCCAAAGAGATCGAGCCGGGTGAACAGTTTGGGAAGGCCAAGGAGGTCGTGCAGGCCAAAGAGATTAGGGTGGCTGGAGAGATCGAGAAGGCCGAAGAGCATGAGGGACAGCTAGACCGACCAGGCCGACTGTAAGGTCTGGATGTATGCACCGCCGATATCTCGGATGAGCCCCCTGCCATGGAGGATTGGATAGAACGTTTGAGTTGACTAGGCCATGGATAAATTCCTGATGTTATGCTGCTGGTATGGCAATGCATTCTGATTGGCTAGCTAGCGTGACAGGGCTGGTACATGGATGGTTGGCCGGCGCAAGCGTATCCGGTCGATTAGGCCTCGAGTAACCTGCTATGCTCACGCCGGCCGGAGCAGTTGTTATCAATAACGGAGCAGTGCAATCTGCCTGGAAGATCGGTAGGCATTGATATTCAGTCGCTATAATGGCTCGGGCCTGGAGCATCCTTCTGCAGGTTTTCAGCAATACAATCTACCGGGCCTACATGAGAAACAATATCTAAAGCCGAGACTACTGCGCCGGCCTGTGGACGCGCCGTTCAGTATTCAGCGATTAATTCTACCAGGCCCATTTGCGGGAATGGGCAGCCAGTAGGTATCATCACGGGTGCCAGGGATATCATTCTGCGCGCTATTAGTAATACAATCAACTAGGCCAATATACATAAGAAAGCATATTTGAAGCCGACATTTCCCTCACGGCCTATGGATGCGCTGTTGAGTCCTCGACGATTCATCTGAGCGTGCTTACAGGTGCTCACGGAGAATGATATAATCACGCCGGCATAGGGTATCCCCCTGGAGGCTGTTGGCGATGCAATCGACCGGGCCCATTTAAGAAGCCCGAAATTTCCGTTGCGGCCAGGATGCATCGTTGAGTATCCATCGATTCAGCCGATTTGACATATTAGTACACACCTGCGGCTTGCTGATATGGCTGTGGGGGCCCGCGACGTCCCTCTACAGGCTCTGAGTGACACAATCAACTAGGCCTGTTGAGCGAACCGCGGTTGATGGCGATATTACTGAGGCGGCCTGTGTGCGTCGCCGGATATTGTGCGATGCTTTCAATTTGTCCAAGGAGGTTGGCCTGTGCATGTCGTCGGTGATGGATTTGCTTGGAAAGAAAGAGAATGGACAAGGCCAATACGAGTGAGTCGGCCTGTCGTCGGCAGTGTCCTTGCACCATCTATTCAATTTTCCCTGCTCTATGAAGGGCGTCCGGAGCTGATTTAATCTGGTCGATCAATGGTTAGGTCGTCATTCACCGCCAAACACATTCGGCTGGGCCCGGTGAACAGCGGTGTGTAGTCGGCCTATGCAATGCTTCCGCAATGTCAATATGCTCTATTCTTCACAAGTATCTGATGCCGATACTACCTCTTGTGCTGACCACGCTATAGATTCTGCGGGCTTGCGACGTGCGGTATGAAGTGTTGCACAGCATGTGCTGGGTATGGATTCCATCCACTTCCATATATCGGCCGCCAACGTCTTTTGTCATTTCAGATGGCATTTCCATGCCGCGGTGAAGCTATTGTACACTAGAGCTGTTTCCACGCTCGTAAGTGAGTGAATTAAATCATTTGCTTCTCTAGTCGGTCAAGCGCTTCGAGCATCGCCAACTCTGTTTGCAAGAGTTCTGCCCGCCGAAGGGAACACACGCAAAACGATTCGGCCGCCTTTTCCCTGGCGCGTTGGATGTCGTTATCAACATAGGCGCGGCGACAATCCCATCCACCACTCATTTGAACATTCACCGACTGTAAATATGCCGACGCCTCATGGAGCACTGCATGACAGTATGTCAGCGGACTAGGTCAGTGTAGAGATGTGGCATACTCAGTTTGTTAGGCTCTTCCATATTGATTCCCTGGTTTTGCAATGCCGCCGTCAACCAATCAATTTCAATCGTGTCTAAAGTGAAAATGTACTATTCACTCAACAGGAGCAATGTCATGTGAGACCACGAACCTCGCTCACAAAACCATCGATAAAGCTCTTCGATTCTCGCCTTTCGGGCCGCAGGGACGAGCATCCTTAACCCCCAAGCCTCGGGTGCAACTTTCTTGCTGATAAAAGCATTAGAACCGCGCTGGAACGGATACTAGTGCGCGTACGTGTGAGCCAACGGTATGGATCCATCGGCATCGCCATGTGGAGGAGGCGGTGCATGGTCTTCCGACGCTGACTCCGAGGGAGTGTCAATGACTTCAAGGCTACTGTCGGATGCATCGACTGCCTGGACGCAACGCTCGTCGGCCATGGTGATATCGACGTCGCGTGAACTCGGCTCGGTATGTTTCAAAAGCGCGTGATCGGCCTTTGGGTGCAGCAAACCAACCGGGCTCACTTCGGCCGGGTTGCCTTGCACAGGGATGCCGCTGGTGTAGCAATATGTCAAGCACGAATGCGTGATATTGCATTCGTCGGCCTCACCTTTTGCGCGCCCCCTCCAACCGCCACTCTGGAGGCATCTGCACTTCGCCGAGGCCCATTCCTTTCTTCGGAATATGGAGAGGCGCAGAACGGCCGACATTGACACTTGAAAAAGCTGTTTGAGTATAGCAACGTTTGCAGTCTTTCATGAGACATACCCGGAAAACATGGGCCTGGGCTTTCTCTTCGTTCGCTTCTCTGACAGGGGCGCGTTAGCGCTCTTCGGCGGCTTCGGCGGGGTGGCCCGCTCACTTTGCGGGGTGTGAACGTCTGCCGACTTCTGATCTGAACCAATTAGATGTTTGCTCAGCTCCTCTATCGTTGATGGTTCGCTTTGAAGGGCTTACCTTCGGGTCTATGTAAGCCACTCAACTCGCGGCTCGTTGCTGAGCCGGGGTCGCTTCCTAGCGAAGTCGGTGGCATTAGCAACACGCTAATTATGGGTGAGTGCCCACCGAACAGCAAGAAGCGTACTTGCTTGTCCATATTCGCGCGGGCCGGGGGTGACAGGCTGCAGTAGCTGGAAATATTGGGCTTGGGAATATTTGGGCGACCATGCGGGTGTGGGAAACTACGGCGTCCACGTTCATTAATGACGCGCCGCCGAGTAAACAAAGCAACAACCGACGCGGCCATTGTCGAACCCAACTCCGCACAGCCCACCCTCCCTCCACCGCAACCTTCTGTCCGTCCCACTATGTCGTCTCAGAACAATTCGTTCCCCCAGGGCGTTGCCAACGCGGCGGCCATCGAAATAATCAAGATTTGCGAAGAGACGGTGGTACCACCTGGGTCGGATCAGCTAGACCGTTGGGACCGCGCCGTCTCACTGGTGAGGGCACAGGTGGTGCGTGTCGGTGTCCTTTCATGTCAACCGTGCCGCTCATACATTGTCAAAGGAAATTGTTAGGTCTATTGTCGGCGACGATGTCAAGCTGCCGCAGTTTGTCATTGCGGCAGCTATAGAGCTCGAAGCTATGGCTACAGGCGGCTGGCGGTGGCCAAACTGGAACTCGATCATTCGCGGCGACGTCAATACGAATCTCAACCACCCATGGTTGCAATATTGTGTCGACGACGACAGTACAACAACGACTCCAACCTCGTCTCCGGCGAAACCCTCTTCCTCCAATGTTCAAACAACGCCAGCGACAGACGGTCCATCCACGCGCTCTGTATACCATCCCGCCACGATGGAGAAGACCTCAACAACTACCATTACTCCGGATTCCAAGCCGCCACAAGATGGCAACGCGGTGGCAGTCGGCGGCGCGAGCGCGCCGCGCCAAGAGCAGAAGCCTGCGGCCCAGCCTGAGGGGAAGGGGAAGGGGAAGGCGCGCGAAAAGGAGGAGGATGCCGTCGGCGAAGTGGCCTTCCGTCCAGGCCAACAGGAAGAAAGCGCCAAGGTTGATCCAGAGGATAATGCCGAGCTAGGGGAGGCGGCGGATGAGCTTCCTCGCGGCCGCTCCCGTGGCCGTCGCCGTGCGACTCTTATGACCCAACCACACGCAAATCGCACCGACTCGACGGTTCGCACTGCACGAAAGAGCAACACGCCGACACGTGAAACCCCTCCCTGCGACCGCTGCGTCAAGAAGGGGCATTCGTGTACGCCAGTGGAAGGCGGCGCGTGCAAGAAGTGTCACGCCAGCAAGCTTCGGTGCAGCCACTGTAGTGTAGAAGGGTTTTCAATCAGAAAACGCGGTCGCTCCGTTTCGAAAGGAAGGGAAACTTCTGAGGAAAATAGCACCTCTTCCCCTTTATTGCGCCCGCGATCTCCATCCGCGCTACCCGCCGCTAGTACATCTAAAGCAGATAAGTCTACCTCGTCCTCCAAACTACCTCGCCCTCCATCTTTACCGCCGTCGAAGAAACGTAAGGCTAACCAAAAACCGACGACACCAGCCAACGCGGTTGGCGGCGATGCATCCAAGCCAACGAAGGTCACCAAACGCATCGACAGCGACGGCCGCCCGCAGATTCTTGTTCGGCAACCGCAAGTCGCCGAGAAGGTCCCAGAAGCGCGCCCGCTGTCCATTAAGATTCCAGGTCACCGTGCAAGACGCGCTGGTAAGTTCTACCGTCACATTACACGCGTTCTACCGCTCATTATCGCCATAGTTTTTGACGGTGTTGATGTACCACATACCGCAGGTAAGGGGAAGCGCTTTGTCCCCACCGCTCGCGCGACATCGGTCACGCCGGCCGCCGCTCCTGTTGGCGCGCCGCCCCCCTCTTCATCATCAAACAGAGCTGATAATCACGTCACACGGGAAGAGTTTCAGCAGCTTACAGATATCTGCCAGCAATTGGCAGTTCAGAAGTCGCTTGAAGTCCAGCGAAACAAGGCCCTAATGGAAAGACTCGATTCAATGGGGGCAGCGCTGAAGACCTTCGGAGCCGTTCTTCAAATGGTCTGCCCCGAGGTTGGCGTCGGCGCAGGTGTTTCAAACTTGCTTTTTCCCTTTCAACAGCTCGAAGGCGGTCCACATGGTGCACCTTTGAATCATCTCCCTGTCTCTGGAAATGAGATAACCGTCGGTGGCCCGGTTGAGGTGGAGGGCCATGGCGCCATTGCAAATACGGCTTTGACGCCTCCAAGGCCATCGGAACCGTTGGAAGAGACTTCACCGACGCAGAAATCGGGCCAGCAACGCGCCATCGCCGACCGAATCGGTGATAATCATCAGGCGAATCCGGAGATTGTGCGCGACGCAGCTGCCTTCGGCGCCGCCGATGATGTCGCAGACTTGCCGGATTGCATTACTAACTGCGCTGCCGCTCGAAATGGGCCAGATCTTGCTCAATCGTCCTATCCAGCAACAAACGATGCAGACTGGCCGATGTCCGACTATTGCCATCTCGCCGCCGGAGAGATGGATGCGGCGGTAAACCTCCCCAAGGATCAGCGCCAATCGCCGGATGAACCGGACCATACCGCGGCCCCTCTTCCTGTGCGAATTGAACGAACTGGGCAGATCCCTCCCCCAGAGGGAGAAAGAGACATCTATATGGATTTCATTCAAAGCCCTCTCTCGACCACCCCTGCCACCGCTGCGCTTGAAGCTGACAACGCCCCATTCCTTGCGCCGACTGTTCTAGAAGCCGAAGCCGAAGAGCTTCAACCGACGCCGATCAAAGTTTTGTCCCGCCCGCTCGTTATTGCCGAGCTTTTGGATTATGGCGACGAAGATGACCATTAGAGCGACGCAGTGAATAGGGAAGGGAGAGACATCTATTACGTGCCGCCATAATAATGTTACACAGTAATATACATCACGCTTTGCGTTTCTTCGTGCGCTGGTTATCTGAAAATGTCCCTCTCCGCTTCTTAGAATGACTCTGCGGCGAAAGTATGTAATCGGCATCTGCGGGAGGAGGTGCTCGTCGTTCCCGACCAGAACGGCGGGGGGTATCTGGCGGCACAATGTCATCAGCGATCCTGGCCGTCGGGGGATGTTTCGGCGCATTCTCGGTGCCTTCAGGCGTCTTGTACCGCCACGACGCCGAGGCCGAATACGCTCTATGATCCTCCGTGGAGACCCCATCGCTAGCACCTGCTGCTACGTTATCTGTAGCGTTAACCTTTTTTTTCATCGCTGACTTCACAGGGCGCGGAGCAACGCCGTTCGTTTGCCGATATACTGGAGGTTGATATCTGGCTCCATCTTCCTCGGGGCCCTTTGGCGCATAAAACACTGGAACTTCCCTGTCGGCGCTAGATTCTACAGAGAGCTCCCGGTTGATCGGCGAAATCGCGGCGGCGCTCGGCATGGAGCTGCTGCTCGGCTTCGGCCGTCGATCGCCAGCAGAGCGGGCATCGTGCATCGGCAATGGCCGCCTGGCTGGATCAGCTCCCTGCTGCGGTGTGGCGTCCTTCGGCGGCACTACATCGGCCTTCTTTGGCACCTCCGCCGCTTTCCCTTTGTCAACCTTAGTAGCTGGGCGGGCGTCGTGCTTCGGCAATGGCCCCCTCGCCGGAACCGTTCCCTGCTGCAGAACTGCACTTTTCGCCGGCACTATGTTGGCCCCCATCTGGGTCTCTGCTGCTTTCACTTTATCAACCTTGGCGGCAGTTGTTTGATTCCCCTTCCCCGGTTCAACGTCATTCGGCTTCTTTCCTGCACTTCCGTCGTCATTCGGTCTGTCCTTGGCAATTCCAGACCCACCTTTTCCTTTGCTCTGTTTCGTTACGAGCGTTGTGTGAGGCTCTGGTACATGTTCCGAGCGGCCCTTGTTTGGATTGTCAATTGGGGGAGCGCCCCTCGAAGACTCGTTTCCCTCGTATGCCGCCATGTAGTCAGCGCTGGGGGGCCCAGATTCCAATGCGGAGGGCTGGAGTGGCCGTGGTGTATTCGCGCGACCCTTAAACATCTTGGTGGGATTCCTAGCGGTTGAGCCCTCATCTGCTTCATCTAAACATGTCTCACTCCCCCTCAAACTGGCGGAGCCAGCTGTCCTCGGCGTATCCTCAGGATCTGCGGCTGCCTTCTTCGGCTCTGGCAGGTACTCGCCATCGCTTGAACCGTCGCTGACCTGAGTCTCAGATTGCTCCTTGTACGCCGATGGGCCAGGGGTCGCTGTCCGGCGTCTGGTAGATCGGCGCCTTGTATGCTTCTGCTGCGCCTGCGGGGCTGGCTCTTCGGGCTCCTCCAACGGGTCTCTCAGGTTTTCACTTGCATCCAACCATTTTTTGAAGGAGAATATGTCATCAGGATTATTTACCTGCCGACAACGGATGTGTTCCAGAAACGCTGTCGCTTGCTTGGCTGACATATGGCTTGGATCATCGGGGAAGACGAAGTCTGGTGGTAGGTGGTGCGCCGAAATCATTTCTGACTGATAGCGCGCAAGTTTTTTGAATGGTGGCACGGACTTATCATTGAGCGACGCGTCACCTGCAACAAATTGCCGTAAATGCCTGGTCACCATACGCACGGCCAAACTCACGATACTTTGCGATCAAAAATCCTCTAATCAGGCCTTGCATATCGATAAGCTTTCCCCCTTCAATCGGAGGTATCCAGATTGTCCCATCTGGCCTTCGCACTTTACGGACGAGGCTCTCCCTTGCGCTAAGTGTGGAGCCACGTCCATGCCCTCCGGTCCTTTTGTGGCCGGTTGTTTTGGGAGCTCCATTACCACCTTCGGCTTCATCATCGGCGTCCTCACCATCGCCGCTCCCCGTCGCCTTGAATGAATCTACAATGAACTCCTCAAAGTCCCCAAGAATCTGGTTTATGCCTTCAAAAGTCTTTCCTTTCGCGATTTCTTTATTGAAGTCATTCCTGCAGCTCATTTAGCATGTGAACCGCGCACTAGACATAGAACCTACACGACAGCATATGTTCGGCCATTTTGATCTTCGAAACCAGATAATATAACCATCCTGATCCCGCCCTTCCGCCACATTTCATGCGCAAACCTCTTGGCGCAATCATATGCAGATCTGTTCGCAAACCTTGTACCATTATCAGTTTGACATATGTTGTCAACGCATCACGCTCACTTTTCTTGTGCCGCCCTGGTTCCCCCTTCGGCATTCCACTGCATCGCTGTATCTTCGGCCATTGCAAGCTCCTCCTGCGTCAATTCCTTGATTATCGCGGTCAATTCATTTTGCCAATGCACCAACATCGTCCTGGACCCAGCGCTTCCTCCATACCTACGCTTAATACGCGCCTTTAGGGTGTCCTTGTGTGTTTCTTGAATCACGCTGCGTGCCGTCCATCTCTTTCCGAGCTGAAAATTGTTGTCACGTTTGCGTCGGCCTTGACTATGTAGCCATGACCTGTAACACTACCAGAAGACGTCAGCTTTGTTTCATAAGCGGAAAGCAACCTCCGAGCCTTACCCGAAGCTTGTGCTTCCATTGCTCCTTTGTGACCCCTTTCGCGTTAAATAAGTCCCGAATTTTAGCCACGATTGCTTTCCATTCTGTCTTACGCTCCTTTGGCTTGGCCGCTTTCCAGCTCGGCCACATCTCCTCTAGAATGCTGATGACACCCGGGGGGAATACGACGACTGCGTCATCCTCGGCTACTTCAAGTTCATTGCCCTCCTACAAATTCGGTGAGCAGGATCACCTGCGAAAACAAATGGTCATGCTTGCCTGTGTCCCTGCCGGACTCCCTGCTGCTCCGTCATTAGTTTGTGAGTGTTCGGCCTGCTCTTTGGCACCTTTTCCAGCTCCCACTTCCTGATGTTCTTCGGCTCTCTCTTCAGGGCGCTCTTTGGCTCCCTCGGCAGGGCGTTCTTCGGCTCCTTCTTCAGGGCGTTCTTCGGCTCCCTCTTCTGGTCCGCTGTTTTCATGGTCCGTGTCACCTTGGACCGAGCCCTGGTAGTCCGTTTTCTGGTCATCTGTGTCGCCGAAGTGTGTCTCTAATTCATCGGCGACATCCTCGTTGGAGGATTCAGAATGATACATGGCCAGTAGTTCGACGGACATTTTCAAGCAGTGGAAAGTGGAGAGATGGCGGCGGTTCAGTGAGGCGTTTTTTCCTCATGCCCTCAAACTGCGGTTGCATTATATTCTCTGTTAGGATCAGACGTAACTCATTTCACCTGCCGGAATGAAATATTTGCTGATGCCAATCCAACTTAGGCATCTTTGAATGCTGAAATGCAGATGCGGAGTCGCTGTCTTCGTGCGTCCAAAGGCCGACCCAATCGGCAAACAAGAAACTTCAGCATGCATTCCAAATTCGTCTGAAGGCCCGATATTGAATGGCCCAATTGGTCCAGCCGTGTATAGTTTCTTATGCAGCCCTCTGACGCATTCTAGGTGGAAACTCGGCTCAATAATTTGAGAGTCCTCGGCCAATTTCTACACCCCTCGAGCTTGCCAAGATGCCAAAGAACCCTCACAAAAAGCTGATTACACGCCGTAAGAGCAACCATGTCACATGGAAGACCTTACAGACATCGAGGGGAGAGGTTACCTGCCTGACCGATGCCAAGCAAACACCTGATTCTACAATGAACTCGTTGCGATCAATGCCAATGGAGAATATTTCATCAGGGCTGCAGTCATCCGCAAGACAACAGAGGTACTTGAATAGCAAGATCCAGGATGATCAAGTCCACACCGGCGATGGTGCCAATTGCTTCGACTGCGACGGCATGCAGTCTATGCATCTTCCACGACGCAATGTGAGGGGCAAATATTTGTATTTACCAATCTTTAATGCTAGCAACAGACCTCAAACAGCTATCTTCGTGAATGGTTGGACTGCCAACCAGAATTTCTGCAGGCCCTTCTTGACCAGGAGGCTCCCCCGAAACCTCGCACCTGCTCAATTTGTCTATTCGGCGATGGCACATACCGATGCCGCGATTGTTTTGGAGAGCCACTATTCTGTACCTCCTGTATTCGCCGCCAGCACATGCAACACCCTCTTCACAGAGTATTTCAATGGTCGGGAATGTTTTTTGACCAGTCTTCGCTCAATCTTGTAAGGCCTATTTGAACCTTTCGGCACAATTCACCGACATATCTGACAGGCCGGGCTCCATCTGCACCTTGGACACGGCGGTAAACAATGCCCAGCAGGACTACACGCCGACAAAGATGTTAGGACAGAAGGGAGTATCTCCGAAGATGATGACTGGGCCGATATTGCTGAGGATGATGTTCCACCACATCTCCGATTGCCGAAGACCAAGGACACTTTAACCGTAGTGGATACAACCGGCGTTCATTTCGTTCGATTTCATTATTGCGACTGTGTCGGCGCTCCTGCTCATTATCTGCAGCTTCTCCAATACAAATTGTTTCCCGCAACTATGCAGCAGCCAAGGACAGTGTTTACATTTACAGTTCTGGACGATTTTATTCGCGACAATCTTGAATGTGGCACGTCCGGGTCAAACTACTTCAGCAAAATCCGCCGAATCACCTCTGGAGTGTTCCCGCACTTGGTGCCGGTATGTGGCCTCAATCTCGGCCCTGGCCGGAGGCTAATTCATTGCCGATATTTAGAACCGATATCGAGAGCTGCTCAGAGTTTCTCGTGAGTGGAGGCTGCTTAAGCTTCATAAGTGGAATGGGTTCGGCCACCTACCAGCAGCACCTCCAAGGCACGGAGAGCTTGCATTGTTTTGTCCAGCATGCCCTCAACCAGGAGTGAATTGTGATCCTACACCGGACGAGAGAGACAGGTACGTTGTATCCATCACCACCGCCAGTGGTGAGCACCTCATCATTAATTGACCCATTCAAGCTGGATGTTTACAAGAACTTTCATTATGGACGGCAATTTCAAAGCCGAACATATGCATGAACGCAAGCCGCAAGATCAAGTGTGGCTAATGGATGGCCAAGGATATGTTGTCTCTCGACCCGAGTATCTAAAATATCTTAAGGAGACCCCTCACACCACCGAAGTACGTAGCTATCCACTTCGGCCTTAATTCCATCCCCCCTCATTATGCAATCCAGCACACGGACTGCAATAATCACCGAGCAGTGCTGCAAGCAAATGCAAGCCGTGCCAAGTTGGATGCAACCGGAATTGGGGGTACCGCCTGTGCAAGACATGGGTGTTTTGTCCCTCATTCAGTGGTTGACTTTCAGAAGGGGGAACGGTGGGCTATCCTTAGAGTCTTGCCGAAGGTTTGTCCAGCTTACGGTATAATAGGCAGCAAAACATGGATTACTCTTTCGCAAATGCGATTCGATACAATATGAAAGATATTCGGCGTATTATTTGCTTCTACGACATCAATTGCTCATACTTGAAACGGCTTCGGGAGAGGGTCCGCCGAAGTTCGTTCATCCAAATACCTTCCGGCCTAGAGATTGTTCCAGGAATTGGAATATGGCATGTTCATGGGCATCGATCGGAGTGCTATGCTCGTTTCGCACCTTTGTTCATTCCTGGAGCTGGCTGGGTTGACGGCGAGATAATTGAGACGCTATGGGCCGTACTCAACATTGTATCCGGATCGGCACGGGCAATGTCCTCCCCTCATCGGCAAGAGCTGCTTGACTTCCAGATGAATGACTCCAATTTCATGAAGATGATTCGTATGGCTCAATCCCTCGAGCGAAAACTGAAACATGCAAAAAAATCTTGCGCGGCGGCCGTAGCAACGTTTAATGATTTAGACACTTCGATTCCCCTGATAGAAAAAGAGGAATGGTCGATCCAGGAGATGAACGCCCAACGTTGTCGACGACAGGACCCAAAGGCGATGGACATATTTGAAGTGCAGTTAGATAAAGGTCGGCCCCCCAAGCATCCTGGTATTTCGCTTGTTCACTGGCATCCGGTTCTAGCCCCAACAATTCAGGCCGTTGAGGTTGAGATGCTGACGGCGAAGGATCCAGATTGCAGGTCAAATGGCCGTGAAATTACGTGGTTGGCAACAGGGTTGAAGATTGAGGAGGCTCAAATCGTGCTGGAAAAGGAGAAACGCAGACTCGGCATTAGACCGACCGACATACAAAAGCTAGCGCTTGCCAGGAAGGCCGACCGTCTCAACGCCGAGGTCAAAAGGTTTTTGGGGGACGCGGCAGCAATTATACCGCCGGGGCGATCGACATCGGCGACGCGGGATAGCGAAGACTTTGCGAACGCCACAAGCAATACCATGCCGATTGATTTGGGGTCTCTAGAGACCGCTGAAGGCAGCGAGGATGGCTGGGAGCCTGACGATGAAAGTATGTTGGAGGATGACGTTCATGCGGAATTTGATCGAGATGCCCTCCCACTGCCGTCGGCGTTTAGCGAAGCGGAGTGCATTTCGAGGAATCTGCATGACCTCAGGAAGCAAGAGCTGAAGCTACGCGTGGGCCAAGCAAATGATGCCCTCCATGAAATCAGGGTCGGCCTTGCAAACAAGGCCGTCCTTTTCAGAACTGACGTCCGTCACGCTTCTAGCCACAATAAAACCACGCGGGCTTGGGGGAAGGTGCAAGCTGTTGAAGCATCGGTCAATCGCTATGTTGCAATATATCGTAAATGCAGGCGTGCGATGGTCAGCCTTGGAGCCGATGAAGTCCTGTTGAAACGGTACCAGCAGATGAAAGAGGCCGACCTCACCGTATCCACTGCTGCAGTCGCACCGAACATCAGAGGCCATAGAAACGATCAGCTAGCATGGTTCTGGACGATGCATATTCCGAAAGAGACGGATAACAACGACTGGATGTCGGAATGTGGGTTGTCGAATTGCGTAATCGAGGTGAAACCTGGGCCCTGACAAACGAATTCCCTAGTCTTTCGTGTACACTGGCTTCGTGCCAAAGCCATGAAGGACAGGTGGGAGGAGGAGGTTGTACTGCTGATGGCAGAATTCGATTGGACGGCAAATTACTTTGATCGCAAGTCAATGGTCTGGAGGCATAGAGCAGTAATGAACAACGACGCGAAGGCAGACGGACTTGCCTGCTATGCGTATCGTCAAAGTACGATCTACGCAAGGCTACGGGATCAGTGCAAGGGTGCAAAAGGACGGGCAGTGGCCGATGGCAGTCATACCCTCGGTGATGGCGTGGCGGTGTAGGTGATGATCCAAATACGGAGCGCCGACGGTTGCCGACTCCGACAGAGCGAAGGGCGTGGCGCTATGGTTAGGCCGCAAAGGCTGTATTATTTACGTTTGATAGCGGAGATTGTCTGTGAATACTTAAAGCCAACTGCAACCGAAGTCCAATGTCTCGCCAATTCACAGCGGAAATGCCCTCGTGGGACAGCACAAATGTTCCCGAGTATTCACAGTCGGCGTGGCATATGGTGGTCTACTATGCCGCATTAAGGCTCGAGACTGCAGCGCTCGCTCTGAGGGATATGGAAGTACGATTGTGGCCGCTTAACTGGAGGGACAACTTGCACACAGACAGAGTGAGTTCTCGTGCCAAGCTTGCGTCGGCTTCATACTAACGCAACGAAAACAGGAGCAGTTCTGCCACATTATCGGCTTGTATTCCCTGCGCGCAACGACTCCCCCTCCGACCCAAAAGTACCTTCGATACTTAAGCAGGCTAGACATCTCGCCGACAACCCTCCAAGAATACCTTCGGCGACTGCAAAACGACACATACTCCATGATAGAACAAATCCGGCCCATACTTCCGAACTGGTCACCGAACGAGTCACTCCCATCCCGCGGACTTTCCTATGACTGGTGGGCTCGGGACATTCTGAATTACCGTGCAGCGCGCGTGGAAATTTCAAACAAAACGTTGTTAGTTCAAGAGGCGTTTGAATACTTCCAGGTATGGATTGAACTTTAGTTCATGGCGGTCGCTCATGGAAATAGGAATCCTGGAAGATCGACGGGGACTCCCCGGTGGATTCTGCGCAAAGCGCCACTTTGATGAGAGAGCGGGAGAGGTTGATCGAACAACTAAACTTGATCGGCAGACAGGTCAACGCGGTTACACTTGGAATGCAGGAGAATTGGGATCTTCTTGATGCTTATAGCAAATTACCATGACGGTGCAACATGGCACTATTTCGGCGAGTAGAATAAGTTTTGTACGGCATTCGGCGTCTCGTTACATGTTCTGGACGGTTGTACGCGTAGAAGGATTGCCGGGAACCTTGTCAAATACCATATACCCGCACCGAGCGACGTCCACCATTTCATGTACGTTGTCCCGCATGTACAGCGCGATCACGCCGCGATTTCCAGCAACCGATCCAACGCCATGAGGAATGATTTGCCCTGACATGGCCACCGCAGTCCCTGGATTATACCGCAGCCGAAGGCCCAATGTTGGGAGCACCATGTCCAGCTCTTCATATTCGCCGAAGGACAGGAGCAAATCCATCCATTGTGGTCGGCCATTCGCATCGAGATGAATAGGCGAAGACCGATTGACCATAACCGAGGCCACGCTGAAAACGCTCGGCCAATTCCTGATGGCCTCCAGCATTTCGTGGTCGTCGTTAGCTTCGGCCCATACGCCGAGCCGCACAATTGCCTCTCGACCAGTTGTAAACATGTCCGGATGCATGATAGACATGGCCCCAGAGAGAATGGCAAGCTGCTCCGTTGTTAGACCGACCCATTCCCTTCCTTCTCGGCCTCGCGCCTTATCCTTTAGGAGCGCCGAAACCTCCGGTTCGGCATTCCCTGCCTATGGAAGAAGTAAGGCTAATTTGTAGAGCGAACGAGATCATCACGGACATGTCGGCCTTGCTGAAACCATGCCGGAGAAAGATTGATACAACCTCCCAGGTCAGCACCGCCCCGAAAGAACTGCGTAGCATTCCGCCAATTCCTAGTATTGCTGACTATGCTCTCGCGTAATGGACGTTTCAGAATTTCTACCTTGCCCCACAGAATGCTCTATGTTTCAGTTAATGTGCAGCACCCTCGTGGATATATGATAGATCACTGCCGAACCTGATTCGGGGGGCTCACTGCATTTGGCAGATACCATAGAACGACATGTCCAGACCGGTCGAGAATCAATGTAGGTTCGGTCAACTCTTGCAACGCCGAGGATGTTTCTGGATCAATTGCCTCTGATTCGTCTGCCTGAATATCAAGGTGTTTCACCTGTTCGGCAACGCGAATAAGGTCCACCTGGCTGAGAACAACTAAGGCCTACGCATGAGCAGACAGAATGGAGCGCCTGCGAGAAACTTACGACGCCTTATGTAGGCTCGGTGTATGATACCGACCAACCTATCGGCTTCGCATAGGGTTTGCAAGGGAATTCTAGGAATTGCCAACGGCTGAATGCTGTTCGGGCCAGCTGGATCGGCCTGTCTGTGGAAGCCTCCGACCATGTATCTTGCCAGATCATCCACTAGACCTAAGGCCCAGCCGCGAGGTACTTCCGAATCACAGCCGGGAGGAGGCATCTTGGAGGGAGGGGGATGAAGAACGAGTCACCATCCATCGGAATATATAATTCCGATAACCATCTATCCTGTCACAGGGATTGTAATCTGATCCTCGGCGGTAGTGAAATTCGGGAACCGACACGGAGGCCTGAGATGGCTACTTTCACCGGCGTCAATCACATCGCCCGCACGAGGCATCCAGGGATATCCCAACGCGCCATCGCCGCAGGAACGCCGATGACAGATTCCGCGGATATGGATCTGGGCTTCCAATTTGATCGCATATGATATATCCATCCAACCACTTGCATCAGCGAATGTAGGTTTGGCGATTGTCGGATTGATTGTGCCGACAAGGGTGGCGAAATTGCTACACATGTCACCAAGTCGTCGAAGTATTTTCCGCCGCAATCATGTCTCTATAGCCATCCGCAGCATCTGTGGATCTCCAGTCACGACTGCGTTTGTCATATTGTCAGTCAAAGAGTAAGCAGATCCCCTCTGCAAGCCCAAAGAAGCGGGACGCCGGGATTAAGTATTTGCAACAGTCGACGATATAAATTGGGCCCATTTTAACCGATCGGCCTGGCCTACCAAAGAAGAACGCGTAATGTCGTACTATCGGTAATGTCATACCATCGGTATCTATCTACAGGGAACAGGCGTCGCCGATACGTCAGAACTGTGGCAGACATGTTCAGCAGAAGCGTTGGAGTCATGCGTCACATTGGGTCAGACGGACAAAGTTCGCGGTGGCCCCGCGCGGCTTAGTCGTGTGCGCCGTTCCACATATTCGACCAAGCTGATTTCGCCCACCATAGCCAACCAAATGAATAGAGTGGAGGTGGTGCCGACCACATTCTTCCAGGCAGTTTGAATTGTCAATGCTGTCCTCACCCTCGGCGCATGCGGGGAAGACTATTGACGCAGCATTGGGCCGCATAGATTTGATCGACAATAAGGCAAAGGGAGCGCTCTGGATTCTCGTTAATCACTGTTACGACAGATATTCGGGACGTCTGGTCCCATCGATCGGAGGGGCGGTAGAGATATACTCGATATTCGGCCCACCTGAGCAGCTCGGCCGCAACAGATATTCCGGATATCTGGCCGTATCGATAAGATTGATTTCCCGGCCTATCGTACATCAGGCTGGTCTGATCAGCGTAGTTGGGCGAAGGACAATTCACATTTTGGCTGCGCGATTACGATGGATACATCCCGTATGGCAGCACTTGGCCGCATCGATTCAATCAAGCGCACAGGGATACCATGAATTTGGCCTACTAGAGTAGATCGGCTCCAGCATGCTCACTGCACTTGGGCCGCATCGATAGGATCGCGTGACCTGGCCTACCCCATATCCGGCCCATCAGAGCAACGCGGCAGGCGCTATGACACTCCACATTCGGTTCACCGACAAGGACGGGTACATCGTTTATGTCATCACGGGCCTCATTTACTGAATATTGGAGCGCGAGTATACCTTTCATTCAGTCTATCAGAGTAATTCCGCTACAACGGACTCTACAAATATTGGGTCTCGCTGGTGAGACCGCGTTTACTGGCGCATCACACATTCGGCACATCCGATGACCGCGGCTGTGGATGGATATTTCACACTCTGCTACGATGACTAGGACGCACGCGTATTGTGTCTTCCTAGCAATACGCCGTATCCATTGAATAGACTCTGCCGGAATACATATTTGGCCTCCACGCGGTGCTCGGCTGTGACAGCGATTGCAGTCATTAGGCTACACCGATTGAATAAATGTGGCCGGGCTACCACACCTCCTACCCGCCAAATCAATGATGTCGCTCAATATTTGGCCGAATCAATTTGGTTGCTTTGCGCGCTTGCGTTCCGTTCGGCCCACTCAAGCGGGATGACAGAACAAGTATTCCAGCCATTATTACTGTGGCACCCTGAATATCAAGCGCGGCAGTCGCATTCGCGGTGTGCTGTATGTACGGCTACAATGAGCATAGATTAAGCAGGTATACTGAGGTAACCATGTATACGGCTGCGGCGAGAGGATCAAACGCAATATAGCTCGTTCGACTTTGGCGCCCTCGGAGGCGGCGGTACGGTTCTCTTCCTGGCCTAGTCGTGTGATAAGGTCACAGAATGCCCTTGTCGGCCTATCCTGTTCGGACGATTTCGGTATGATAGCTTGAAAGTTTCCACCGCCGAGTGAACATATCTAACATCCCCGAGGATGTGGTCGGCCTACTTCATCCAGCGGCTTCACGCAGGTAGGCCTCTTCTCCATCACAGTTGAGCACATCTGGTATGACGGCCGCTGCCACACATTGGCTCGCGCAATCATATCAATCTCCTCCAGTCGGCACAGCCATTCAACAAGGCCTCAGAATTCTACAGTCTGCCAATCCGGTTAGGGGCTGCGGCGCAGCGGTTTGACATTCGGCCCAGCCATGCCAACTGATTTAGCATCTTAGAAGAGATGTCCGGCCTACGCCATGCAGAGGTCTCGCACAAGGAGGCTTGACCTCTGGCCCAGTCTAGTACATAGTGCGTGACAGCAACTGCCATGCGTCGGCCCCCACCATCATAGCGATTCACCCCTCAGCCGGCCTAGCCGTTCGATGAGACCTCAGAAAGCCACGGTAGGCTCATCCAGTTAAGATGTGCGGCCAGCCTCGAAGCTATGTCTGGCCTCCACCGTGCAGAAGTTTAACGCAGGGAGGCTTGACCTCTGGCCCAGTCGAG
This sequence comes from Tylopilus aff. beelii, assembly GCA_038094295.1. Classification (NCBI taxonomy): domain Eukaryota; kingdom Fungi; phylum Basidiomycota; class Agaricomycetes; order Boletales; family Boletaceae; genus Tylopilus; species Tylopilus aff. beelii. The sequence goes on along the minus strand of JBBPTU010000283.1, from coordinate 9,921 downwards.
TACATGGCGCGCGACAGTAACTGCCATTTGTCGGCCCACACCGCCATATCGATTCTTCTCCCAGCCGGCCCAGCCGTTCGACGAGGTCTCGGAATGCCCTCATCGGCCTATCCGGCCCCGCCATGCCGATTTAACCTCTTCATAGATATCTCTGGCCTGCGCCATGCAGAGATCTCACGCAAAGAAGCTTGACCTCCGGCCCAGTCGAGCGCTTGGTGCATGGCAGCAAGCGCCATGTATCGGCCCGCGCGATCATATCGGCTCACTGCTCAGCCGGCCCAGCCGTTCGACGAGGTCTCAGAATACACTCATCGGCCTATCCAGTCATAGCGTGCGGCATTATTTCCTGTCATCCGGCCCGCCAAGTCTGCCGATTTATCGTCTTTAAAGTTATGTCCGGCCTACGCCACGCAGAGATCTCGTGTAAGGAAGCTTGACCTCCGGCCCAGTCGAGCGCTTGGTGCGTGACAACATTTGCCATGTGTCGGCCCTCACGATCATATCGGTTCACTTCCCAGCCGGCCCAGTCATTCGACAAGGCCTCAGAATGCGCTCATCGGCCTATCCGGTCATAGCGTGCGGCATGATGGTCTGTCATCCGGCCCCGCCATGCCTGCCGATTTAACCTTTTCAAAGATATGTCCGGCCTACGCCATGCAGAGATCTCATGCAAGGAAGCTTGACCTCCGGCCCAGTCGAGTGCTTGGTGCGTGACAGCAATTCCCATGTGTCGGCCCACATGATCATATCGGTTCACTTCCTACCCGGCCCAGCCGTTCGACAAGGCCTCAGAATGCGCTCATCGGCCTATCCGGTCATAGCGTGCGGCATGATGGTCTGTCATCCAGCCCCGCCATGCCTGCCGATTTAACCTTTTCAAAGATATGTCCGGCCTACGCCATGCAGAGATCTCACGTAAGGAAGCTTGACCTCCGGCCCAGTCGAGTGCTTGGTTCGTGACAGCAATTGCCATGCGTCGGCCCACACGATCATATCGGCTCACTCGCCAGCCGGCCCAGCCGTTCGACGAGTCCTCAGCATGCCTCGGTTGGCCCATTCGGTTAGGATGTGCGGCGCAGTTCGACATTCTGCCCCGCCCTACAAACTGGTTTAACGCCCTCGAAGCTATGTCTGGGGCTTGACCTCTGGCCCAGTCGAGTACATGGTGCGTGACAGTAACTGGCCTTTTGTCGGCCCACGCCATCGTATCGATTTTCCCTCAGTCGGCCCAGCCGTTCGACGAGGCATCAGCACGCCCTCATCGGCCTCTCCGGTTATAGCGTGCGGGATGATGGTCTGCCATCCGGCCCTGCCATGCGAAACAATTTAATATCCTCGAAGACATGTTCGGCCTACACAATGCGGAGGTCTCCTACAGGCAGGCTTTCCCGCAGGCCCAGCTGAGTACATCGGCACAGGGCACGACCGCCGCTTCCAGTTGTCGGCCCACGCTATCGCATCGATTTCTGCCCGGCCCCGCCATCTGCCCACGCGGTGACCGCGCTCTCCGAACCATATTCGGCCCCCCCAGCGAGTTGCAGCAAACAACATAGAGCATCCTCGGCAAATACAGGGATATCGGCCACATAGCTAATAAACAGCGTCGGCAATCCATTTACATCGCCTTCTCTTTAGTTGCCATGGAATTCGGCCAGTTCGATCGCATCGATATCCGACTTTTCTTTCGTAGCTGGCCCCATCGCTGTAATCGCTGACATCTTGAGTAGCATCATGGTAGGCCCACATGTCTCTCTCGATATTTTAATCAATCGCGGTTGTTGCGGCCCACATGATACAATCGTAGATACTCTCCTGCTTTTCCATTCGGCCAGTTCGCATCGCACGCGTATGCTTTTAACCCCGGCCAATCCCTTATTGTCGCGTTATATATCTTCCGGGCCCATCGCGGGGGCGATCGCTCATATCGCCCTATTTGCAAGCAGGGTGGCCGAGAAGAGCGACCAAAAAGCACAACATGGGCTCCATCACCAGCCTCCCACCAAGCGACAGAGACTTGCAAGCCTTTAGGGCCTATGGTTTGGTCCTTCGCACAGGACTAATTTGGGGCATGGATCTATTGCCCATTTCTCCTGCACTTATTTGTTATCTCATTTCGAACTACGAGACCGCCACCAACACTGCATTCCTCAAGGCAGTCCTTCCTCAAACACTTTCCCGGCTTGAAACCTGGCCACCGCCACTTGTCCAGGCCAATCTACTAGCAGGCGAGAGTTCTGGTTCCATGCGTCTTCAGATTCTTCCCGGCGTGGACCCGCATACTATGATTCTCGACTTTGATGGGAACATCTCGGTATGTTGCAATATCTAACACCGTACTTGATTACTGACGACCCTCTTGGGCTCTGCTCAGATCAATCAGCTTCGTGGCCTTTCTTCCATCCAGCAAATTGCGCTGTATGATCAGCTGGTTGCCTTCATGGTTTTCAAGAACCAGGCTATCAAAAATGGGCAAGACCGCCATCCAATATATTCCGCATTATCTCTGGCGTTTAATGAGCGTGTTTTCGGTGAAGCTCGATTCTGTGATGTACGTGCATCTCAAATTTGGTTGCATAGTAGCGTAATTTTTTTTTGCTAGACTTTCGCATCCGATGGTCATAATATCTCCCCAACGAATGTCATTGCTGGGCTGTTTTCCAGTCGCTCACTATCCTCCACTGATCAAATTCTCTGCCTTCTTGATACCACTACCCCTAGCGACTCTAGTCTTGATGCCACCAGACTTGGACTCGACTATGGTGCACTCGCTCTTAAATGGAATGACCATTTCAAGCGATACCTTCAAGGGGCTGGTGCACCCCGAGGACCTGATGGTACATCTTTTTTTGACGAAGAGGATAATCAAGATCCTTTGTTCCGTGCAAAACTCTTTCTTCGCTGCGTTACAGGCAGTGAATTTTTACCTTTGGACTCTCATCAAAAGATTAATGTGCGTGCAAGCGACGAATCACGACCTGTACTTTCTACCGTGACTGACAGTGTATTCGCAGATAAACTTTATTACCCATAGTTCACATCCATGGGCATCAGCTGTCGTAAATCTTCTTCCTTTTTGACCTTTGCTGCTTGCTTACTGCCTTGCTGTTCAGGGACTCCATGTTCATACATGCTTTTTTGCCGTTGATGTTCTTTTGAACGTCGAGACTGCACAGATCATTGACCAAAATATACCTATGGACACATCTGTAGCCACTGACTTTGACAGATGGGTTCACTCCGTCATCGGAGGAACAGCATCTGCTCTCTACAATGCTGTCTAGCCTTCTATGCTGTACCTTCTTCGAGTTGCGATCACATTGTCCTGAGTCGTCTGCAAGTCAGACGTACTCACTCCTGTAGCATTTTCAGCTGTACAAGTTCTCTGTATTACTGTAAAGTGCACTAAGATCATTGTCATTGTTGCGCGCTGGCAGCGCACTGAGGAAAGTGGAGTCACGACTGAGTATTCCTTCGGGTTCAACAGTTGGTACGATCATGATGTCTGACCAAGTGCAATTAGGTAGCTGTTGGCATTCGTGGCGTGGCTCAAGTCGACTATGATAAAGGTTGTGGTGCGGCCTCCGACTGGACGCGACCGTTAGTCGTTGAGAGTACCCCACAATCCTTGATCATAGTATGTGCTCCTCCTCCCTGAGTTCAGCCAGCATCTAGAAAACAAGCAGAGACTCGGAAGCACTGACTCAACTAGCACACCGCCCAGCCCACTGGCAGATTTCTCCACCACCTCACCAGCGCACCAAATTATGCGGTCTGTCTCGTTACCTCAAAAATTTCACAAGGTTCAGACGGGAGGAGCCTGAGGTGTGTCCTGAGATACAACTATGTCTCATCACTGACCTGGGATGTCATGCCCTGCCCGAGCAAGACAAGGCCACACTCTGCCATGATCGTGCTCTCCAATCACATCAGACAGCGACGACGATGCAGCAGGCAGCGGCGACCTCGCTGCCACAACTACCACGTTGTCAACCACAACGACGCGTCCACGCCGAACCCACCGCGGCGTCGTCGACAATGACGCAAACAGCAGCAGCGACCTCGCCGCTACCACCACCGCGTCGTCAATCCCGACGACGCGTTCACGCCGACCTCGCCACTACGCCGACACCTATACCGACGCAGTAGCAGCAGCGACGCGGCTGCCACATCATCACGTCGTCAATCGCGACAACGCGTCCACAACGACCCCACCACTGCGCCGACCCCGACACCACTACATACCACTACCACGCCACCAACCGCAACGACGTTTCTACGCTAACAAAAATGCGGCAGCGACCACGCCGCCGCGTCCATGCCGACTCCACTACCATGTCGTCGATGACAACACGGCAGCAACAGCGACAAGGTCGCCACGAGCATCGATGTTGTCATGCCACCTCACACCCTCACCCATGGGTCAACCCGCGATGTGTACATAGCTATCTACCCACAACCACGACCACGCGATGAGCTTGACTACTCACCCGCTACGATCGCCACACCCTCGCGTCCGTCGTGATATTCGACGGAACAACAAACTACTAGTAGAAGTTAATGTCGCAACTCCACGTCCTGCTCTTCGTGGAAATGAAAGGCAAAGGAGCCTGTAAAAGGCAAGGGTAAACGAAGGGCGGCCTCTGATAGTGACGAGAGTGAGGAGTTAGAAGGACAGTCATCAACCAAGAAAAATCCGGAGCACGACAGTGACGACTGGGATGTCATGGACGTGGATATCGATTGATCGTGATATTTTCTCTTCTTGTTCTGTCCCGAATCTCTTGATATTGTTTCTTGTCCATTTTCCCAGCCCCGAAGTGGACGAATCATTCTTGTTGCGATTTGTAAGAGACAAAATTCCGCTTTCCTTGGTCATGTTGTGGTGCTATTATTACCTAGTGCTATTATCTTTGTTGTCAAGCAATATACCCATCATTCGCTCATGACCATTTCTTAGAGTTGGGGACTGGCGCTTGGGCACCGCTACGATCTAAGTAATGTGATGTCATGCTTTTCGGGAAATCAGTGGGACTCCGGGTCGGATGTGAGGTAGTAGTACGATCTTGTCACCATGCCTATCGAACAAGATATTCAACTCATTCTACGAAATATACACAATGCATTTGAAGAACTAGGGGTTCAGGTCACAAGAACCCTTCGTACTCAGCTTGGGGATGCAGCCCACCTGAATGAACAGAAGCGGAGGTGTCTGCAGTTCCTGGCCCACATCCAACAGGTATGGCTGGCCATTCGACTCAGAGTCCGGGGGTATCTAATTTGTTGGTAGCACCTTCCTATTTTTGCACCTGTCGACCGTGAAATTATCCTTTCCAGTGTCGCTTCTATGATCGAGTCACTCGAGACTGCAGTCACTGCATCCTCTGAAGTCCCAGATGTTCAACCAATTCTTCCGGAGCTTGGTGCAGTAGAAAGTAGTAGTGGTGGACGCCCTAGGATTGACATCAACCTAAATGACCTTGCTGCCCTTACTTCTGGTCGCCGGGTTACTCGCACACATCTTGCTGAACTGTATCACTGTCATCCCCGAACAATCCGCCGTCGCCTTCTCGAATTTGGATTGTCTGAACCAGGACCACCTGTATTCACCACTGAGACATACGATGATGGTACCACTACTCGTATTTATTGGCCCGGATCCTCAACAGACCTGTCAACACTGCCTGACGAACAGCTTGATGCTCTGGTCCGGTCCATTTATCAGCAGTTCCCATCATTTGGCCGAAGAATGATTGATGGATACCTTCTGCAGCTTGGCCATCAAGTTCCTAGGAGTCGGCTGGAAGCATCATATGTACGTACAGTGGGGCCCCCTGTGGCTGCATTCGGACCACGTCGTATCCAAAGACGAGTATACAAGGTTGCTGGGCCCATGGCACTCATTCACCATGATGGCCAGCATGGTATGTGGTGTATCGACCTAAGTGTCGGTGTGTTGTATTGACTTGGGGGTCTCCAAACCCAGGTCTCATTAGGTGGCGAATTGTCATTCATGCGTTCATTGATGGATTTTCTCGTTTCGTCCTTGGAATCCGTGCAGCAAACAACAATCGAGCTGAGACAGTACTCGATTTATTTGAGGATATTGCAGCCATTCATGGTTATCCAAGTCGTGTCCGTGGTGACCATGGTACGGAAAATTTGCTCGTAGCTGCCCGAATGGAAGAGGTCAGAGGTGTTGAGCGAGGTTCATATATTTGGGGACGGTATGCATGCACGGTTGATTTGTGGGATACTCGTTCATCTGCATTGCAGGAGTGTTCATAACATTCGGATTGAACGGCTATGGGTAGATGTGACAAGTGGTTTCGGTCTCAAGTGGAAACTGTTTTTTCAAGCTCTCGAAGCTTTCGACGGCCTGGATATCAATAACCAAGCCCATCTCTGGTTACTACACAAACTCTTCTTGCCGATGGTCAACGAAGAAGCAGAAAACTGGGCTGTTGCATGGAATGGCCATGTCATTCAGCAGCGAGGCGAGCCCCATCTTTCACCCCATGCTATGTTTTTAGAGGGAACACTCGAACATGGACAGCGCAGCATTCACCCATTTGACGACACTGAAGTTGGTGACATCAATGAGTACGGAATTGATTGGCACGACCTTGAAAACCAAGACATCCGCACTCACCACGACATCAACAACTTACCGGATCCAGACAATAACCACACCAGGAACGAGAACAACCCATTTATTCTGAATCAACCCGATCAACTCTCTCATGTAGAAGTCCCTGGTACCTTGTGTCCATTTGATCAGATACAGCTACAGGAATTTACTCCCCACCTTGAGCCACTTCTCCGATACACACAGTCCAATATGGAGTCCCGCCGCTTGCTTTGGATCGAGGCACTAAATATTGCAATAGCACAAACTCGAACATAAAGTGGTAGGCATACCTGTACTAGTAAATCACATACCTGTAAATCACATATGTCAAGTTACGTGCGTCAGTTTACCACTAGGGCCTTTTTTGATGCAATGAAAGCTGCTAGACAGACACTTTGTTCTTCCTCGTCTATCACGACGCCGACGTGATTACCCTGCAGTGCGCGTCGTTGACCCGGTGGCCGTGGCGACCTCATCGCTGTTACTGCCGTGTCGTTATCAATGGCGCAGTAATGGGGTCAGCCCTGGCGCGTCATCGTCGTTGACGACGCAGTGAGATGGCGGTGTGGTTGCTGCCGCCGCGCTGTCATCACGGTGGGCGTTGTCATGGTGGTGAGGTTCATCGCGGTTGATGACGCGGTGATGGTGGCCCATAGGGTCATCGGTGTCGTCGCGGTGGGCATTGTCCTCGCGATGACACGGTGGTGTGAATTCATCGCGGTTGACGACGCGGTAGTGCCCGCAGGGTCGGGGCAGTGGTGTGGTCAATGTAGACGCGTCTTCGCAGTGGTGGTGGCAACTGTTGTTGCGTCGTAGTCGATGACGACGTAGCGGTGGGATCTGCGAGGACGTACCGTCGCGGTGGTAGAGGCGGAAGGGTAACTGCTACTATTGCGTCGTCGTCATAGCTGTCACCATCGTCCTCGACCACGCGGTGCCAGTGGTGGTTGTGATGGCGAGGCTACTGCAGCTGCGTCGTCATCGTAGTCCACCCGGTTGTGCTTTTAGCACCTTTATGCGCACCAAGAGTGCGCTGCTGAGTGCACGAGTGGACTTTGTGAGCTGAGCGAGTCGCAATCGGACTGTGTTCATGGAGCGCACATGCAAATCAGCAATCGTGGTCACATTTGCATCGAACTAGATGATGGCTGTTCGTATGGAGATGGTCTGTAAATCGGTACATAGCCTGGTAATGGGTGTAGGCGGGAAGGTCATGTGACCAGCGGAGAATGAAAACTGAAAACGAAAGATCGAAAGCAAAAGCAAAACAACAAACATAAATAAAATGAGTAAAACGAAAACGAAAGAATGAAAGGAAAAAATGAACACGAAAACGAAACGACGAAACGAAAGTGAAAACGTGAATGAGATCATGAAGAGCCGAAGACGGGTGTGTGATATAAAAGGAAAGAGATGATGCGAACACAAACATGAAAAACGAAACAGCGAAATGGTAGATCAAAGCATCAACTAAACCATTGAACATTTTCCCGGAGCAATAAAACCCAAAAAATTGTTTTGTCCGGGCAGGTCCGTCAAAGTCGCGACACGGTCTGAGAACCACGTCACGTACACAGCCTTGGGTAACACGACTGGAACCTTGATCTGTCCGATATTGTTGTTCCCTTCGTCGAACTTCACTTGCCGGAAGTCGCTAAACGTTCCGGGTCGGACGAGCCGGATGGTGGGTTTGCGAAATATCCCATGTTCCACGGTCCAAGCGACACCAACGTTTAATCGTAACAGTTCATCGAACACGCGGTCAGGTGCGGCTCCCAGATCGTTCACGGTGACTGAGGGGAATGTGGAGGTTTCTTGAGCACTTGGAAAGATGCCCAGAACGAACATACCTTGGTCGTCCGCGAGCTCAACGAAGAAGCCAATCGTGGCAGGGACGCGTCGATCGTCGATCGTCGAGGTCCAGTCGACGACCTTGGCGAGCACATTCGGAGCCATAGATGACATGGCAGTACGCAACTCTTCTTCGCTGACCAAGAAATCTGGGAATCGGATCACCACGCTGTCATTAGATATTCAGCAAAATACATCCGAATGACCACAAATACATACTTGCGTCGCTCTACGAATTGAATGATGGGCGTACCATCAGTGGGGTCAAATCCACAGACTTCAATCACGTCCTCGAGACGATACCGCCATAAGCCAGTGTGAGTCGTCACCACCACCTCGTATCGTCTTCCTACTTTGACCTCCCACTATGATACGAAGTGAGACATGATCCTCACACTATCGAGACTCTCACCGGTTGCGCAAGGGAGTCAATCGAATCAATCTTGGTGATATCCAAAAACTCGACAATGTCATCGCCGGTCAACTTGAACTGGTTTAACTCCAGTGGATTATAAGGAATTCCTATCACAGCCTCCGAGCTCGCATAACCAATAGGGTGAATCTCTACGTTCGGACCGAGTAACTGTCGAACCTATACAGGAACACGGTGAGAGTAGGTGTAGTATATGCAATCGACATACCAATGGGACTGTTGAAGCGAACGAGCCACTGGAAATAGTGCCAACCAAACGAAGGTCAGGCCAAATGCAACCACACCATCCTGGAAGAGAAGATGGTCGGCCTAATGCACGAAGTTCCTCCGCACGCTGTGGGTCAGGAGACATATTGGCCTAAAAATGCACATTCAGTTGCATCCATTCATTTCGCTAGCCGATACCGACCTCCAGGTAATCCCGGACTTCGGCTACACCTTCGAAATCTGGGATGGTACCATTCGCGATGCAGTCTACCATCGTCTCGAACTCCATGTCAAAGTGACGGATCATGTCGACAAAGGTATTGATGAAGGGTATTTCCATGAGTTGAATCGATTTGGTACTAATTGCAAATAGTGCGTGGATAAGAAGGAAAGAGCGCCATGTCTTGATGAATCCGGTGGCATACGGCGCAGCGTGGTCGAGTACTGACGAGTCATTAGATTGTGCGCATTACTGTCAGGAAAACAGAGCCATACTGAATGTTCCCATCCTTTCCTCGTCTGTTTCAGGGTCTAGAGATAGACGTGTCCTGACACCGACGACTGTACTGATCGTTCGGTACATTGTTGCTACAGAATTACCGTCTTCATCCACGACATCCACAGGGTCGACCGCGAGCCAGAACATGTTCACTTTGGTACGTCTTTGCGGAGATTCAGATTGAGATATCGTCGATCCAACGTTCGAGGACCTGATCCCTGCTATGCAACCGTATTTGGGGAATGTCTTGAAAAGACCGCCAGACGTCGAGCTAGACTCGACGATGAAATCAGGTAGTCCAGG
>JBBPTU010000282.1:0-29746 GCA_038094295.1 Tylopilus aff. beelii | reverse complement strand
ACGATACATGATCGATGGGGAGCCCGAGTCAGAACCATCTCTGCGGCAACGTTTGTTTCAGTATATGGCCGACGTATGTCGTACTTTGTATAGACTAATATGGTAACTTCACGGGCTGCCTAGTACTGCTGCCGTACCGATCTTTGCTCCACATGGATGGTTTCGTCAGACCAACAGGGCATTCTCATCGATCACCGGGATCGATCGGCGGGAACAATGGTCGTCAGCGCAACCAGGTGGTCCTCCGAGTCGGACCGCGGAACCAAGCGCGGATCTAATTAGGCCGGGATGCGCTTTGAAAGCCCTTCGTCAAGCCCAAGCGCGACTTATCCTCCCTCCATGGAAGTCAATCTCGAGTACATCATCACCCATGTGTTTTGTCCACCGCGTTTACCTGGCGGGGACGACCACTCTTTCCCCAACGACCAGGCACTCATTGAGGCAGTCATCGACGCCGCCAAAGCATATATGCAGGTCGTTGCGGACGCCACCCAGCCCCAGTGGGTTGCCATCGTAAAAATGCTGGAAAATCTCGGTCCAACTGTCCAGTCTGCAAGGTTAGATGTGAGTCGTGTCATATCACAGTTTAGCAGGATGCGCCCTGGAGGTACGGGTTTTAACTTCAATGTGGCGCGTCTCGTGTCGTTGACGACCTAAATAACGCGTAGATGTCCTCGCCTTCTTCATTCGTGCTCAGAATGCGGGGGTCCTGTTTATGAAACAGGTGGACAACACCGTATATGCGTCCTTTGAAGTTTCCCCGCCAGCAAAGTCTGTGATGTCGACCCAGGGCAAACTTGTTGGCTCGTATCCTGGCCCAGCCATTGAGATTCCAAACACCGTCTTTAACGACTCAGTCTTCCGTACTGAACTTGCTACTTTCCTCTCTTGCATGAATGAAGACGTGCTTTTTGGTCCTGAAATCCTTACTGATGGGAGGGCGAATACCACCGTCGAATATGGGGATACAACCGATCCACGCCATATCACGGAACTGCTTACTGGCATCCTGCGAGGAGTTGGTCGCCCCGCTACTAGCATCGCTCGCTTCACCAAGCGTATTAATGATGACGTTGTCATCTCCAGCGACTCGCAGGTACCCTGGCGTCGTTCATCGCTGTGGCTCCTTATCAGGGTCGCCATTCAGAGCACCCTTGGATCTTCGCCTCAAGGTCATGATTCGTACAAGGGGTTTATGGTCTTTTTCCTCGCCCGACTCAGCGCAGAAGCACTCCGAGCCGACCTCTCCGGGGACCTTCTATATTTCATGTCAATCAAGATCAGCCGGCGGTTGAAGAAGCTCGGTTCTGACGCACCCGGTTGGCTGTCAGAAGCAGTCCTTGATAAATGCAGTCGTGTTCGAGCGCTACTGGATGACCGGTGGGAGGGAGTACAGGCTGCGCAACGCGCTTCGCCGCCCCATGCATTTTCGAACCTTGATCTTGCCCACGACATTCAACTCTCGCTCAAGTCCAGCCACCAATATCTCGCAGACTGTTTACTCAATCAAAACCCTCCTCCCCCTAAGCCTTTCGAACCCAAACACCGTTCCCGTGGCACTCTTAAGAAGTTCTTGTCGTCCGACGGATCGGAGTCATTCACGAAAGCATTTCGTGCCGAACCTTTTGTTGCCCTCTACGATGTTGAGGTCGCAGTCGAGCAGGAGATCGATGCATGGATCGACGGCGTCACGGAAATTGGCGAGGCCTGTGTAGAGCTCGAGATATTGGCATCCGAGTATTCTTCAGCCGCACTAAATACCTATGCGAATGATCCGGAACGACTTTCAATCATGTTTCTAACTACCATCGAGCTTTGGATCGCACTCGACAAATTGGCCGTCGAAGAAATCCCCCTACTTGCTGAATACTCCCCGGAGATCTCCCCGTCTCTATTAGAAAATCTGCTACTTCGCAAAACCGATAGCCTTTGTCGCCTTCGACTGGCGTACCAATACCTCTCCCTTCGTAGCTCTAAAGTAGACTCTGAGCCCCAATCTTCCGTCTTTTCTGCAGTGCTATCCGAGGAGACTTTCGCGGTTCGCTATTATCGCGAGTCAGAGCACCTCCAAGGGCTCGAACGCCGGATCGAAGAAAATGCGCAGCGCGAGCTTGACGAGAGGGTCAAGAAGCTGGAGAAAGCTAATAAACGACATGCTCGGATGAAGGATGAAGCCGACGCAATGCGTCATTCCTTCTCCGTCGTGGATGGCGCCAGAGACCATTCTGCGGATTGTCGCAAATGCGGTCTCACACGACAACTTGGCTCTATGGAGGTGGACGTGTACGAATGGCCCCTGCCGGATGACGAGCTTCGCTCGGCAATCGTTGTATTCGAACTTTCTTGCCCACTAAGTTTCGATATGTGGCGCTCCGCTACATTCAATTTCTTGGTCGGTCTGTGTTCTCAGTGCCCACGCGGGAAGAAGCCCTTTCTCCTTGAAGACTACTCCCCACTTCTGCCCTATTACGCGACTCATCCAAGGTCCCGCATAACCGTGGCGTCGACTTTGGGGTCTTCGCAGCATAAACCACTGGCAATCTGTGTTCCAGCAACCAGTGATCAAATTTGTGTCAGCAACAACCATCTATTCCTCGGTTTCGATAAGCATAATAGGATTTTTGTTGATGGTGCTCTTGGTGATGTCAGCGCCAACGTCAAGAAGCATTGCACTTTTGCACTTTCGGATGGACCCTACAGTGATCTCCAGACATATGTTGATGCTACCACCCACACGTCGAACGACGTCTTAGCCAACCAGGTCAATTGCCACAAAGATCTGTCAATACACGAGTTCATCGCATTCGGTCACCTGCGGAGTGGAGGCTTAATCCAGTGGCTCAATATCCTGCGCGAACTCCGTGACCGATCCCTGACCTTCCGCTGTCCCGATATTCATTTGCTGGTAGCTCAGGCTATCATGCAAGTAGGATCTATGACCGACATGGAACTGAAATGGCACAAGGAGCTCCAGGAAGAACCCTTTGGTCATGCACTCGTGGATGAACTCGAGAGTCTGGTCGCAGATATGGAAGCCAATTGGTTGGAGGGGGCGACAATGAACACGATCTCGTTAGTACTTGGGCGACTACTGGCCTCCAAACCCGATGAAGCTATCTTGGATAGAGCCATCGCCCTGCTTCATACCGTGCGTGCAAAAACATTTTCGTGGGTCCGGGAATTGTCAGACAGGCTTACGAGGACGCCGGGAGACGAAGAAGTCCGTGGGCTTTTGCGAGATACTGCCGCTATCTGCCGAAGTACTTTCGATGTCGATCCACACATAATTACAGAGCTCCTCGACGGCACAGAAGACATCGACATTCTCCTGTCGTGTGCTGTCCTCGTACATGACAACACGCCTAGCAAGGTTTCTACCCTTCCTTCGTATTCCCAGCTTCTTCTTTCTCGAGATCGTCGCATGTCTCTAGCCATCTGGGTTGCCCTCACGGATGCTATTCAGGCAAACGTGGGCCATCATGGTATCAACTCTGCAGTTCGCAGGGTTTGGCCTGACTATCGCCGTGGATCAGAGTGGACACTCCTCCCTCGAACTGAGTCCCGCTGGTTTACGTGTACAACTGCGTCGACAACAACCCAATCGGCGCAAGTGGTCCATTTCAACATACTGGATGGGTCCCTACTGGTCGATGGAAAACCACTTGGGAGACTGCCGCGTGGGGTCGTACGGCACCGATTGTACATCCTGATATTTGGGGAGGTGAGTGTCATTGACGGCATTCAACGTTGTGGACATTGTTGAACGGGTTGACAGCAAGTGTTTGATGTGATACCGGGGGATATTGCGGGGATGGATTATTCTACACGGGGCTTGATCTGTGGTCATCGCGTGAGTGTATTCGGAATGGACAAAGCGAAGTCGGGAGCTGAAGTAATGTTGTCAGGTGTACTTTTCGCTGCGGGGTAGAGATCTGATGATACGGGCGAAGAAAATAATCAACAATCAGTCCGAAATTATGCAACTCATTCCCCAAGAAAAGCTGGAAGACGACCTTCCTGCGGTACTCCTCAAGGGTCATATCCACTGGCTCAATCTGTCGACATCAATTATGGAGATCCGCCCTATTGACAAATTGTGGGAGACTTCCTCAGACAATTGGAGTATCGATTGCACACCTGGCCGGTATCGAATGCGAAAAGGTCATGAGCTTCTTGTGGATGTACGCAGCCAGTCCTGGGCTGTGGTTTCGGAACTCTTGCGGCCCCTCGACTCGCCTGAAAACATGATTATCACTGTGTCTATAGTTGACCAGCTCTCGGAATCACTACAGTTATCTGTTGTCTTACCTCGTTATGGCCTGTCGTTCTTCGTCGACAACGATGGGGACCTCCAATCCCACAATATCCGTGATATGGTCTATGACGAGAACCAGTCGACAGGAACACTATTTGGATTAACAAATCAGCTGGTCCTTCGTCCAAAGCTGCAAGACGGCGTCGATACCAGTGATCTTGTCCCACGGTGTGTCCTCATTCCCGAGGGAGAAATATCATTTGAGGTGGATGGCCATCATGTGCTCGTCACGATCAATACCAGCCCGGGTGGTGCGGATCTGCAGCGGGTCACGTACCAGACATACAAAGTTGACACTGATCTTGGTTGCTTGACCGGGAATGTCAGCTTGACGAACAGGCTGTACCGTGCTTACCTTCACGCTTTGACCAGTAGTGGGTACAACACCGATCCACTGACTGGCAGGTCAGGTACCGAGGAGGCGTTGGGCATCCTCCGGTCAGCCAGCTGCTGGTCTATCATGAGGTTCAGTCCTCGTGATGCGGAGCTCCTACGTCTGATTGCTTCGCTGTACCCAACGCGTTCATTGCACTCACGCCTCAAGTGTGCGCAAATCGTCCATTGGCTTGACCTCCCTCTCCGCTCGCAGAATCACAGCCTTTACCTCGCGACCAAGGGGATTAAAGAACACGTCGAGAAAGTGCAATTTTTCCATGACAGCTGGGAGGCCGATCTCCTCAAGAAATTCCCGTCGCACGACAGTCACCTGTTCACACGCAGTTCGCTCCGGACTTGCCACCTTCTACCTAGTGAGGCACTATGGCAAGTCTCAAAGACGGACCGTGATGTGATATATCGTTCCCGTGATCTCATATCATCTAACTCGGCCGAGCAACGGGTGTTCATTGTTGCCACTTCCATCTTCTATTGGTCAATCAATGTGACACCTGTTTCTGTGACCAACTTAGTGGGCCTCGTCGAGCCGTGGAAATCCTCGTTAAGCACCAACACCGCTCTGTCACTAACGTATCATCGCTCGTGGCTGAGTCCCCGTATTTCAGCGATATGGATTGCAGCATACAATATTCTTCGCTCGAGCGAGCCTTCCCATGATCGTTTCAAGATACTGTTCTCGCTTTCTAGTATGGCGTATCGATCGCAAGACCTTGCTAAGCTTGTTCCGACCCTTGTCGCATTCGCAGTGCACCCGGCATTTCGGAGCGAAAATCCACCACCTCATTCGGATTATGAACTCTGGGATGGCTATAAACCCGCTGCGTCGAGCGTAGCAAATCATGTCACAACTTCGGCATGCGCCTTTTTTGACAGCCCCGAGAGTTCCATCCCCGCTAGACCACGTGAAACTAACCGAGCCCTGTCGAAGCGCCGACGGAAGACTTACGACACCCGGGTAGCCAACGATGCCATGCGTATTGCCGATGAAGTAATTGCAACATGGCCAACCCCCACTGCTCCTTCGGTCTCGCTCGATTTCAACAAGTATGATGGCCCAAGTCTGAATGCCAAAATTCGCAACCTTTTCCAGAGTTGTTCTCGGAATGTCGAATTTCGGGACCATTTACAACGCGTACAGCATATCCTCCATAACCTCATAGCTTCTCAAGGTCAGCTACCTGAACCACCAGTGTACAAGTTCGATCCCAGTCTCAATATTCATTTTCGGACGCCACCACTGGTGACGCTGGCTCAACTAATATTCACCCGAACACCACCGTTGCTCCCCCCGCGCGACCAACTCCCTCACTTCGAAGCTGCGCAAGGGTCTTCGTCTTCGTCTGGTCTTCTTAAATTGCAGAGGCTGATCACTACGGTCGAGGGGAATTCAGGAGACCTGTTTCAACAGCAATACGCAGCGGACCTTGCATCCAGTGCACGTCACTTTCAAGATGAGATCGCGCGCAGCCCTGCATCACAAGTCGCCTTGGAGGAACCCTCTGGCGAGGCAGTGGAAATCCTCGTGGATTACCACCAGCTCTGCAGAGAGAGTTTTGCTGTGAATCTGGCCCGCGTCAAGGAAGCCCTCGGCCCCAGCGACGAGAATGACCGCGTGCTGGAGCGATCTGGTCAATGGCCTCACGTTACGACTGAGGAGTTGTTCCGGACACTCGCTTCTGGATCACCTATCAAGCTTACCGGACCTTGGAAGCAGTGCCTCATCCAGTTGGCCCTTCTTTTGCTGGAACTCCAACGTGCTCGACGCTTACTTCTTCTTGCTTTGAATGGGCAACACGAAGAGTTTTACAAAGAGCTTGGAAACGGGGGTTGCGATGGGTGGAGTCCCGAGGATCAGCCAGACTGGATTTTGATACAGGTATGTTCTCGAGTGCCATGATCTACTCGTTCATCCGCTGATCTCGATGGGTTTTGCTTCGTACGGTCAGTTACAGGGCAACTTTTTCATTCGCCGTGTCCAAGTCGACGTTGCCAACGAGATGGTTTCGCCACGTTCAGGAGAAAATACCGCCATGCAACTCAATATGGGCGAAGGGAAATCTTCTGTTATCGTGCCCATCTCCGTCGTCAAACTTGCTGATGGTGCTCAACTGGTTCGAGTTGTCGTCCCGAAAGCCCTGACTGCGCAGATGTTCCAGATCCTCGTTGACCGTCTGGGAGGCCTTGCGAACCGTCCAGTCTACTATCTTCCCTTTTCGCGGTCACTTCCCCTCAGCCCCAATTTGGTGAATGCTTTAGGCTTTCTTCTGGCAGATTGTACTCGATCTAGGGGTGTCCTGGTTGTCCAGCCAGATCATGTCTTGTCGCTCAAACTGGTTAC
The DNA here is from genome assembly GCA_038094295.1 of Tylopilus aff. beelii. Classification (NCBI taxonomy): domain Eukaryota; kingdom Fungi; phylum Basidiomycota; class Agaricomycetes; order Boletales; family Boletaceae; genus Tylopilus; species Tylopilus aff. beelii. The sequence goes on along the minus strand of JBBPTU010000282.1, from coordinate 22,697 downwards.
TGTAGAGAAGCAGCTATCCAAAGACAATGACATCGCCAGGATGCTGTTGGGCCTTCAAAGGATCATTCATGCTTGTGCGCGAGATATCTTAGACGAGAGCGACGAAATCCTCCATGTTCGATACCAATTGGTATACACTATTGGGTTTCAGCAACCTGTGGAAGGCTTCCCGGAACGATGGACAACAACGCAACAGGTCCTCGCTGCTGTCAAGAAGCATGCGTCATCGCTGAGAACATTGTTCGTTGAAGGAATCGAATACCAAGAAGGCCCTCCTGGTTCATTTCCTCATATCCGCATCCTACAACCTGATGCCGCTGATGCTCTCCTGTCTCGGATAGTCCAAGACGTCATCGATGGTCGTCTCGCAAATTTCCATTTTCAACAGATCAGCTCGCAACTCAGAGATGCGCTGGTTCAGTTCATTATGGACAAGGACGTCCCATTACCAACATTCGAGATGGTTGAAAACTACGCTCGACGAAGCACCCTGTGGAACGGCCTTCTTTTGCTCCGTGGTCTCATGGCGACAGACATTCTCCTTTTCGCCTTTCGGGATCAGCGCTGGCGCGTAGACTATGGCCTCGCGCCTAAGCGCACCATGCTCGCTGTTCCCTACCGGGCGAAGGACGTACCAGCACCGAAAGCCGAATTTGGCCATCCGGACGTCGCCATCGTTCTTACCTGTCTTTCGTACTATTATGGTGGGCTGACCGAGGTGCAACTCAAGCTCTCGTTTGAGCTGTTGTTGAAGCAAGATGACCCATCCCTCGATTACGATCTCTGGGTTTGCGATTGTCCCTCTGTACCGAGTTCGCTTCGGAGCTACACTGGTATCAACCTCAAGTCGTCGGAACAGTGGTCGACGCTCCTCGTTCCTTTGTTTTCTTGTAATCACCCCACGATCGAGTTTTTCCTTGCAAGAGTCGTATTCCCAAAGGAGGCAAAAGAGTTTCCTTCGAAGTTAGCATGCTCTGGTTGGGACTTGGCAGAGAAAAAAGGACGTTTACTTACTGGTGAGTAATGTCGTCGACTTCCAGTCACTTCAGGTTGCTGAAGGGCATGTGCAGGGTTCTCCGGAACGAACGACGGACAATATCTGTTGCCGCTACACATCACTCAGCGCGACCCCGATCACCAGCGAGGAACCAATGCGAAGGTCCTGTCGTATCTCCTGCAGCCTGAGAACAGGCACTATATGTGTATGTCCCGCGAGAGTGGCGAGCGGAGATCAACGGTCGAGTTTCTTGAGATGTTGGTCGCCCAACAACCCGAGATCCGGGTCTTGTTGGACGTCGGAGCACAGATGCTCGACTTACAGAACCACAAACTGGCCGAGGCATGGTTATCCATCAATTCCAACGCATCTGCGGCCATCTACTTCAACGATGACGACGAGCTGACAGTCCTCACCCGGGATGGCAGTACGCAGCTTCTACTCTCGTCGCCGTTTGCACAACAGTTGGATCGATGTATCGTATATCTCGACGATGCTCACACTCGTGGAACTGATATCAAGTTCCCGAAGGAATTCCGTGCGGCTGTGACCCTAGGTCCTAAGGTTACCAAGGATCGTCTAGCTCAAGGTACGCACAATAAATATTATGGTAATACATGGATCTGATCCAAGCTGTCCGCGACGTCAGGCTGCATGCGGATGCGAAAGCTCGGTCACGGTCACTCCCTCATGTTCTTTGCCCCTCTCGAGATTGATCGGCGTATCCGGGCGGTGGCCAGAAAAGGCCCGTCGGACGTCATTGATACGATGGACATCTTACACTGGGCCATACTCGAGACATGCAGTGATATTCAGCAACGGGCGCCGCACTGGGCACAGCAGGGCATGAACCACCAAGCCCGCTATAATGCTTGGTCCAGCTTCTGCGCCAACGAACTCACGCCGGAGCAGCTGTCGACGGAATGGTTGCAGCCAGAGGTGAAATCGCTTGTGGAGCTGTATGCGCCACATGACAGCTCGAAATCCACCAAGTTCACTGTACCTGAGATTCGTGAACGTTGCATCGGCCTTGGTGTGACTTCGCTTCGGGAGGGAGGGATGGACGAAGAACAAGAGCGAGAGATCATACACGAAGTTCAGCGGGAACGAGAAGTCGAGCGGCCGAAGAAAGCGGAGCCAGCGAAGCATTCGCTCTCAAAGGGGGTCATCGAGTTTGTGAAGACTGGCGCTATCCCCACTGGGCCTGCCGCTTTTCACCCCGTCTTTGTCACTCTCGGCAACACGTCTGCGGTCGCGAACGAGCCAGACGTCTGGAGCCGCTGGGTACTGGCTACTGAAGATTTCTGTCGGACGGTCGTCCTCCCACAAGATGGCACGATTTCCAAAATGGACGACTTCTTGCGGCCCGTCCAGTGGATCGTTTCTAGTCAAACGGCCGTTCGACAGGTTCTCGTAATTCTTAGCCCTCACGAAGCCGACCGGTTACTGCCACACATCCGCAAGAGCGAGGCCGTTCATCTCCACTTGTACACGCCACGGACGACCAAGTCCATGAAGCCGACGGACGATCTCAACTTGTACAGCATCCCCGCAGTCGCAGATAACTGGGCGCCACCTCGTGCATTAATGAACCAACTCAATCTATTTGCGGGCCAGCTCTATCTGAGTGATTACAGGGCCTATATCAGACTGTGCCGGTTCTTGTGCGTATACGCACCAGACTTGAAAGACGAAGAGGATATGATCATCGAGTGCGACGGGTTCATTGCACCAGAGCAGCGTCCCAGTTCCCTCGTTGGACCACGACACATGTTTAAACACACGCCATTGCCGTTCATCAAGCTGTTGCTCAGCCTCCGGAGGAAGGGCATGTCGTTTGGCCAGACACACATGGGCAGAATTTTGAGTGGCCGGTTACTCACTGAGGAAGACTTCACGAGTGCGCAGAATGATTCGGAATCGGACGTGCGTCTCTCTTCGTTGTTTGTGTTTTTCGTCTCTGATTTTGTTCCGACAGCAGGAGTGTAAAGTCGAAGCGTTACCAGCTTAGTGTTCATTATTATACCGCGTGTCTTGCCAATGAGACCGCAACGATGTAGATACCGTATATCGACAATAATCCAGGAGTGGTCACAAATCTGTCCCATGTACTTTTACATTGTGAAGCAAGGTCCTATAGTATTTGGTGCTCGACATTCTGCGGAATAGTACTGCGTCGTGATATAGGTTCACCTATTGTAACACATTGCCCTCACTCCTTTACCATTCGTCACCTTCGTCATCTTCGTCATCTTCGTCATCTTCATCATCTTCGTCATCTTCGTCATCTTCGTCATCTTCGTCATCTTCGTCATCTTCGTCATCCTCGTCATAATCCACACCCTCCGCTTCTCTCATACGCACTTCTCTTCCACGCCTCGCAGCTTCTGCATCACCGCTCAACTGGAACCCACAAGCAGCCCGTATGCCACGAGCGACCCACTTGTCTGCAAAAGCTTCCAGTACATACTCGTAGGGGTCTTCGTCCGATTCTTCGTCCGTACATGCCACCTGGTAGCCTATCCCCACTGCGGCGAGCAGGAGACGCACCGTGGCAACGAGCTTCCGTCTGTATGCAAGGACTGCGTCAGGGTCGTCGTTCTGGGGCGCGTCGATAGGCCCGAAAAGGGCATCGTGAACGTCTAGTACGCCCTTCTTGGAGAGGCCCACATCGGCCACCTCGATGCGACGCCATTTGCGGCCGTAGTTGTCCTCGTCGTCAAAGAACCCCCAGCAGATCGACTGCCAACCTCGCCGAGTATGACACTGAGGCGGACCATCATCCATGAACGGCTCGTCAAAGTCGGTGTGCGAACCGGAGATGTTGTTGTAGATCTTGAATCCGATCGAGTAGAACCACTCGATCGAAGCCCACCGAGAACGAGAGTGGTACTTGACGTGCACGTCGACGTATTTCGGTGCAGACGGCGAATAGATCCGAGCGTGCGTTTCTGCGTCGCGCGGCTGAGAGAGACGGCATCCGTGAGTTGGCTCGTAGAGCAGAGTATAAGACCTCGCTCACCTTGACGTCGTCCCGCACGACCTCTCGCCACAAGATCGAGATGCACTTTTGGAGCGTGCCGTTTTCGAGATGCATATCCCGCTCGATCTCGGCGACGCCGTCACTGATACATCTTTTGCGACGACTAAAGATATTTTTGTACTCGGCGTTGGCACCCCGACGGTGTTCAGTGTATGCGGTCCATCGCAAAGGAGTTGCGGCGATGGGAGACATCAGAGGGCCGAAGTAGTGCTCCGCAAGGGGTAGGCCCATCACGCCAGTAGGAGGCTCTTCTTCTTCTTCTTCCAACTTCATGTCCTTGTCTGCCGAGTCAAGATAGTACTCCTCCTCCGAGTCGGAACACATAGCGTTTGCTGAGAGCTACTGTGCTGTCTGGGTGATAGGGATGAACCGATGATGGGCGGGAAAAAGTACGGGGCAGACACGATGCGACCCCATTTATATAGTACGTGTACACCTCGCGTCGCGGCGTAGACGAAGTCGTTGGCTGCAGCATAATACCACGTAAGAGTGGCGCTGATTTGGCTAAGATTTACTGTGTCCACAACGACGCATCGCATTTTCGACTCGTGTTTGACAAGACTCAATATCAATTTCTGGTCGAGCGTTGCGGTGGAGAGCGTTGGACTTGAAAGGGATCGAGGCACGGCGCCCGGACGGACGTTTGAGCCTTCATCGTGACTGGGGGTGGAGTCAGGGAATTCAACGTTTACTAGATGGGACTAGAGTTTGTATCTATGTATTCTCGCTTACATTTCCTTCTGGACCCCCTGTGTTCGGCCCCACTTCTCGTTGGTACACGTTGATTCCCTGCCGTACGGAAGGATCTAATCGACGGCTATCCCGTTGGATCGGGGACGCTGTCCTAACCGTCGTACCGTCAGGCATCAGCAAACTCTGCGAACCCTTCTTCCTCAGATAGGCAACGATCTACTCCATAATTCTCAGTTTTTCTCAAACGCTATCGAAATACCCGGCATATGAAGAATGTTCTCTCACTCAGACCCCCTCGTTCGTTCATGTTCATCCCCACCTCGATCCCCACCATCTTCTCCTCTCCATGGCACTCCACGCATGCGGAGAACTCGATCGCCGCATGTACCTGGGAGTCTCGCGACAGAGTCCCAGGAGCCACGCTATCAACCTTACGCTCCGAGGAGTGACACCGTCCCGATAGGGCTTAATTATATTGTACGAGGGCTCGGACTGTCAGGTCCTGGAGAGTTCACCCTTGAAGAAGTGGAAGAGGTATATCAATCGTCATGTTCTGTTCGCATTCGGACTCACATTTACTGCTGCAGAACAAGGACGACTTTATGGAAGCCTTCTCTGCAATACCTGATAGGGTATTGCGATCCGCATATGAAGTCAAACGAGCGGATCACAATTGCATCGTCCAACGTCTTGCGCTCACATCGTTGGAAATCGAATCCTGTGAACAACGAAGGGCCTTCTTGATGACTACTCATGAGCAGCATAGCGGAGATCTCGCGGTTAGCGAAGTGATTTTGGGTATTTTCAAACGTATCCTTGATGATCGTGGAGTCTCTACAATGAAGGAGGACACAGGCAGCCATGGTGAGTGCTCCAACAACACTACGAGGTTACATGTATCAGATCCACAACTAGGTCAGATACACCATATCTTGCAGTTACGAGATGCCTATCATGATGTGGGTGGCTGGACCGGCAACGAAGAGGTTGATAAATGGTGTAGTGACGAAGAGAGCGTTGAAGAGGACGAAGAAAGTGCCGCTAAAGAAGGTACAGTAATTGCTGAGCAACGCACCGATTGATGAGCGCTTGAGCCCCGAGGGGGGTGGGTTAGGATAGAGTCGACTGTATTCCACTTTTGTACTTTCGAAATTGGCGTACACCTCGCTTGGGCCGCTTTGGAACCATTGATGCAGATACTTGGTTCGCACATATACTAGCACAGTCATGGCGTGCCTGGCAACCCACCCGGTTTACCAAGTTCACTTCCCTCCCGTAAACGCTCGGAACCAGTCCCGTCCAGCCTCGAACGCCACCCTCGCAGCCTCCACCCCATCGATGGGATGCGTCTCCTTCGGGAACACCAACATGTCCACCACCCGTCCCCGCCCCTTGAGTGCATGGTAGTATCCCTTTCCTTCCATCGGCGGCACGCGAAGATCGTCCTCGCCTACCAACAACAACACGGGCGTCTGCACGCGATCCACGTGTGCAATCGGCGAGGAAGCGTAAATCTTGGCGAAACTCTCTGGGGTCATGTGTGTACTAGGCCCAAACGACAGGCCAAACTCGTAAAAGGACCAATCGGGAATGTCAGAGGTCTTGAATTCGCCCGCGGAGATGACGGGGTTGCGCATGACTGCTGCACTAAACGTGTCTGGATACTGGCCGATGACTGTCGGGTTCGTCGGTGAGATCGTCGACTGGGTGTAGGGTCGTGAGACTTACGGTGCCCGGCGAGGAAACCTCCGTGGCTTCCGCCTTGGACAACTTGTCTTCCTGGCTCGGAAATGCCGAGTCGAATGAGTTCCTTGACCGCCGCGACACAGTCTCCAACGTCCAGCGTCCCACATCTTCCGAGAAGTTTTTGGATGTATTTTTCTCCGAAACCCGTTGAACCGGTGTAATTCGGCATTGATATGGTATCTGAGGTTTGATTAAACCATGCGCTCACACAAGGATGCATAGCTAGGATTATACTTACAGCCTTCCAGTGCGTAAGCAATAACACTCGGCGAGAAGAAAGTAGAACTAGTAGTGTGTGGTCCTCCGTGTGGGAACGTCATACAGATGGGTTTGGGTCCTTGCGCCGACTCTTTCGAACGGATGACGACAGTTTCGACAGGGTATCTTTCTGGGATCGGTATGACCTGTGCATGTAGGCGACCAATCGCTTCCTGGACTGCAGTTATCTAAATCAGTATTTGTGGTAGGTCATCAAATCATGGGATGCATACGCTCGGTGGAAATCGATGGTCTATCAAGAACCTGGATATCTCCCGGGTGTTTATCTTGCGTCAAAGCGAAAAGTACAGTCTCGGGTGGGGTAACTGGGTTGCTTCGCGAACATATGACCGAGCGCGCTCCGTCTGTTCCGAGTAAGCTCCAGCTATCCAGGGTCTGACCATCCCGAATAGGCGTGAGATCGATCGTCTCGCCGGTCTCCACATTGATTGAAATCAACGTTGGACGAGAGCGCCAAAGGGACTGTGCTAAGAGATATGTCTTATCGCCGAGTCTGAGGAATGGGCTATCGCTCAGGTTGTACTCGGTGTACAAACCTGGAAAATCGTTATGCGAAGGGTCGTGTACCGCATCCACGAGGACCCTGTCCTCACCACTCCCCTTCAAATCACGGACATGGAGAGAAGTTGTGGAGGCATGCGGACCACCCAGAGGGTTGGACAACCAAAATACGGCAGTTGGAACACGATCGTTGTCGAACAAGACGCGGGGTGAACGACAGGAAATTCCGTTTTTCTCGATCTTGACAGATTTGCATGACATGAGAGCGCCTTGTTCTAGGTTCTGGTTCGGAAGAACAAGTTCCCATATGCTAGATGGCCGATTGAGGCATGCCCTGAGGCCTAACACCCTCCCATCACCTGTTTGTTCGTATCCAGTGGCATAGAGACGCGTCTCTGTGATGAAAGTTGCCTGGCCGAATACGACGGGAATGTTTGGGGGTTGGTCTAGGGACAATGCGGTGACAGATGGTGTCGGTGCAGTGTTTCCAGTGTCGGAGGACCGCCAGCGGAACAAGAAGAGTAGGGGTTGCTTCTTTGTATACAGCAGTTCACCGAAGTTTGGAAGGAAACGGAACTTCGGGTACGGATCATCTCCCGGTTCCTCGGCAGTGTGAGGGTTAGCTTCCGCGGTGTACACCAGCGCGGTTTCGGATGGGGTGAAAGAAAACGATTTGAAGCAGTCTAAAATGTAAAGAAAGTGAGCGTCGGAACGACATCTTAGTGAAGGTCGTACCATCTGTATGGAATTGTCCGTGTTTCTTTGTGACCTCTTGTGATGCTTCAAGGCGAGTGCCCGACCAGACTTCGACATAACGTTTCTTCGTAGCATTACCATCTGAAACCTCTCTGAGGACTGCATGACGCGTTCTCGACGGTGCAGAGAGGAATGCCAAGACCTCGGACGGATCGTGGGTGATCGTCGAGGATATCACGGGCGAGTCGCTAATCACTGCATCCGGACCGGCCAAAGTCAGTGTTTTCGTGACGGATTGTTTCACGTTTCGTTCGTGGTCGCGAATTGAATAAGAGATGCGAACGACTGCGGGAAAAAGGAATCAAGAATCCGACGGACGCAGGGGATCCTACTGACCAGAAACGCCAGATGTGGTGGCGGGATTGATAAACGCAGCCGACGTTGCCACGGGCAGCTCTGCGAGCTCTCTGTAGAAGCGAGACGGACCACTGTAACGGAGGGAGGACATCGTCGCAGTCTCAGTCTCGCTCGATGACCCAGTTTGGTCTTCATGATCGCAGATACGGTCAACGCCGAGTCGGAGATGTCCGAACCAAGTGACAGCTCGGTTGGTGCTTAGTCAGCTTCGACTTGGTGCGGTCAACTCGAACGCCGTGCAGGTCTGACTCTTGGATCTGCGGCTAGGCTTCATGCCCTGTAAGTTCATCTCTCTATCAGATGCGACCGTATCGACACGGACGTCCGGACGGCGTTCATTTATGGTTGGTGATCTTCGCAACCTGAAATTGGAAGGTACGATACTTCGCACGAGACATGCGTATGAAGCAGGGATTGATCGATAAAGGAGCGAGGGTTCACCCCAAACCACCATCCTGCAGTAGTGAGGGTCAACAAGCTGATCCTTCTACCCTTTCTATTCATTTCGGCTTTGCCCACTATGAGTGTGCTGCAGGCCGACGGCGGCGGCAACGGGCATGCTGGCGCAGGTGGGAATGGTGATGGTATGCAAGGTTCCGGTGGTGGGCTTCTTTGTTTGCGTTCAGACGAATAACGTTCAGTCTCAACCTGTTTCCAGTTCCACCGGAAGAGAAAACCAAGGAAGCCTCATGGGCATGTGAGTACTCCACCACCCAGAGGGAGATACCATGGCGCTGAGGACTGCTATAGCGGCCCCAAGCATATTGGAGAGCATACTAAGTGAGCGTGTCCTTAAATCAACCTACTCCCATCTCAACGTCGCAGATACATCCATTCTCCGTTTCGCTGGTGTGGTTCAGACCTTCCTTCTACCCATTCTTCGTATGGTTACCTTCTTCCCACTCATTCTTAGCGTGGTCTCCTTCTTTTCACCCATTCTTCGTTTAATTGTCATGCTTCAAACCGCTTTTCGTGTGACTAGTGCGGTCCAGACCTTTGCTGCGATGGATCCCAAACCATCACCATCTGACGTTTGGGAAAGCGCAAAGGAATCAGGGAAAAAGACGCAGGAATATGCTCACAGCCTGCTCGAAGGTGCAGGGACCTATTTCAAGTCTACCAAATTCACCGATATTACGATCGCCATGAACCACATTCTCGGTGCCACTGCCACTTTCCGCCACAACATCAAGGGAGCCCTAGACGCTCACAATATCACCCTTGATACGTTCACCAAAGAACTAGAAGGTATCTTTGCCGGTATAGTAAAAGATCTAGAGAAAATTCCGGCTCCAGACAAGGCTCCGGGTCATGCTGAAAGGACAGCAATGGTTAATAAAGTCCTGGATGACACTGAGCAAGCACTCAAGGCGCTTGCTATGCGCTACGGAATCAAAGAAGATGTCGTTATGACATATATGCTTGCTTTGAGACCGCATGTCAGGGCACTCACGGTTGCAGTTGGTACGTGCGCTTTGTCATCGGGGTTATTTCAACGAGTCCATTGACCTTTCTCAGGCAACATCAACGAACAGTACCCTTAACTCCTCCCTACTCTCGTATTCAGTGTAGCCACCCTGCTTGTCCCAGAATCGTGGATACTCAGGCCGTTTTTGAGCATCTTTGGCTTTGGACCTGCTGGCCCTGTCAAAGGTGCGTAGGACCACGGAACTGCGCGTCAAGATCTCAATTAGTTGTCACAGGTTCTGCTGCCGCTTGGATGCAAAGATATTTCTGGGGTGCGGCCGTGGGAGCCGGCAGCTGGTTTTCTCTACTCCAGGCAGCCGGCATGGGTGTACTCCCTTCGTGGGCTGGGCTCGCCACCAAAGCACCGTTGTGGGCTGGAGGCATATTGGCCATGGCACTTCCAAAACGTAGATAAGCTTACACTCTGTTCAAGCTGTCTATCCTGTCGCTTCCTCCTGCAGGGTGTAATGTCTTTTTCTTATCCCTTCTCTCTCGATAGACCGACATGTACATTGACAAGCATCTGTTACCACCCCTCTATGCAACAATTCGTCTGATCCGCACGGGATAAAATTTTGCGTTGCACATGGTATACTCTTACTAAACAGCATAATACATGATGTCGAGAGGAAGACGGTGGATACATCGACATGGAATGTCACAGAACAGATGGATTTCACAGTAAAAGACCCATCTATGTCCTTCTCGCCACTCTTCTTTCCCGTAAAGATGCACGGTGCTCAAGCCTGAATTCACGCCATAGATACAGTGATCATGCTGAAATCCTAGTCCACCCGAGTATTGACCACTATCCAAGTTCGTCAGTGAAGTTCGTCAGTGAATATGTTGACTTGAAATGAAGTTTTTACAGCATGCAGCGAGGAAGATGCGAACGACCTCAGGCTGAGGTGAAAGAATCAAGGAATTCAGTGGACACTGACCAGAGACGCCAGATACGGTGAGCCCCGGGGCTGCATTTATAAATCCCGATGTTTTCACGCGAGTCTTCTGTAGAGGCGAGAAGGACCGCCGTAGCGAAGAGAGGGTATCTTCACAGGAGAGTCGCAATCTGACTCAATGCCCCAGTTTAGTCTTCATGACGGTCAACGCCGGGTCGGAGATGTCCGAACCATCTGTGTAAATCGAAGACTGGAGCTCACTGCATAAGTACCACACGATGTGCGAGCACTGAAATCCACTCGTGTTCCTTGACAGCCAGGATGGTTGTGACCAACCCAAATTTTTCGTTTGGATAACCGTGTCGGTGCTTACTGTACTCAGCACTCAGCTTCGACTTGCGGGGAACTTGAACAAGCTCTAAGCAAAAAAAGGGCTACCCACCGCTCACGCGCTCACGAGTCACGAAGGTAGCACCACCACCCGCAGGGGTCGATTGGTCGACCAATCGACCCCGCAGTGCGTATGGCAGTGCTACCTGCCCCACGCAATAAATTGTTCATTCCCACGATACACAGTCTCAGCGCTCTATCACGTTTTGGTGACAACGCTAAGGTATGTCCAGACATTCCCAGTTCACTATCTCATGTATTCCCTCCTCCCTCAAGGCCTCATTGTCCGGCTCGATCAGCTACCGTCGTCCAGACCCTTACCATGGTGGAACCCGAATCGTCACCACCTGACTTTGGGGACTCGGAGAGCGCACAGGAATCGGGGGAAAATTCTCAGGAATATGTTCATGGTCTACTTGAAAGTACAGGAACCTACTACAAGTCTACCAGATTCACCGACATCACAGTTGCCATGAACCACATCACTGGTGCCACCGCCACTTTCCGTCACAACATCAAGGGTGCCCTAGATGCTCGCAATATCACCCTTGATGCGTTTACCAAAGAACTAGAAGGTATCTTTACGGGTATTGTGAATCACCTGAAAATCCCAGACGAGGTTCCTGGTCAGGCCGAAAGGACAGCAATGGTTGATAAAGTCCTGGACGACACTGAGCAAGCACTCAAGGCGCTTTCAGTGCGCTATGGAATCAAAGAAGAAGTCGTTACGACCTATATGCTCGCTTTGGGACCGCATGTCAAGGCACTCACAGTCACGGCTGGTACGTGCTCTCTGTCGTCGGGATAGTATTTCATGAACACGCTAACCTTTCTCGGGCAATATCAACGAACAGTACCCTAAACTCCTCCCTACTCTTGTATTCAGTGTGGCCACCCTGCTCATCCCAGAATCTTGGATACTCAGGCCGTTTTTGAGCGTCTTTGGCTTCGGACCTGCAGGCCCTGTCAAAGGTACGTTCGAGTTGAACCATAGAACCGCACGTCGAAATCTCAACTAGTCGTCACAGGTTCTGCTGCCGCTTGGATGCAAAGATATTTTTGGGGCGCGGCTGTGAAAGCCGGCAGCTGGTTTTCTCTGCTCCAGGCAGCCGGCATGGGTGTACTCCCTACGTGTGCTGGGCTCGTCATCAAAGCACCTCTGTGGGCTGGAGGCATGTTGACCATGGCACTTCCCCGTTTCAAGCGTCGCGTCAGTGAGGAGAGAGAGGCCGGGGCTGGACAGCTGGAGGAAGTCACAGGGTCGTCGGAGGTTACTGGAGTGGATCGTAGCATACGGTGCAGAGTGCGCGCCCGAGCCTGAGGCACTGTTGCAGGTCAGGGTAGTCAGCCATAGCCCCCCTTCCCCTTTCCACTGTAGATAAGCTTGCATTCTGTCGCCTCCTCCTGCAGGGGGTAACTTTCTCTCTCGATAGACCCATGTGTACATTGACAAGTATCTGTACCACCCCTCTATACGACAATTTGTCCGATCTGCACGAGATAAAATTATGCATCGCGCAGTAGTATATTCTGTCCAGAAGAATTATTAGACGGTATGACATATGATGTCGAAGGGAAGACAGCGGATACATTGACTTGGAATGTCTCAAAACTGAGACAGATTTCACATTAGAAGACCCACCCACCACTCTCTCATCACCCTTCTTCCCGGTGAAGATGCGCAGTGTTCAAGTCTGAATTCACACGACTGGCATAGTAATCACGCTGAACTTGAAGTTCTAGTCGACCGAGTATCGATCACTATCCAGCGATATTGAGTTCGTCAGTAAATTTGTTGACTCGATTTAGAGTTTTTGAGGCTTACGGTGTGCAGCAAGGAGTTGAACACGAACGACCTCGGGCTGAGGGAGGAAAAATCAAGGAATTCAACGGACATAAAAGTGACCAGAGACGCTAGATATGGTGTACATTGATAAACGCCGATGTTGTCAGGCAAGCTCTCTGTAGAAGTGAGAGGGACCAGAGAGAGGGCATCGTCGCCACGGCATGGTCACGGTGTCGCAATGTTGCGTTGCCCATTTTGGTCATCACGATCAATGATCTTCGCAACCTGAAATTGGAAGGTGCGAGCCTCGACACGTTCCTCATATCATCAGGAATTTGCAGTGTTACTTAATCGACCTTAACGAGCTTTTTGCCGAGCCGCGACTCGTGAAAAAGCGCACCAGACGGAAAAGCACACAATAAGGGTGGACAAGACAACTTTACGATAAGTAGAACAAGTACACGGGGGTAAAAAAGGACAAAAACATTTTTTTATTGTAGAGTCAGTATCAGTACTATGTACATCGTCGTCGTTGTTATCAGTGTGCACTACCTCGTCGTCGCTGTTGTGTGATGTGCACGCCATTACGTCGCCCTCGCCGCTGCCGCCGCCGCCGCCGCCGCTCTTGTCGTCGTCGGCGCAGTGGCGGGGTCTGTGTAGACGCTTCGGCGCGATTAACCACGCGGTAGTACTGCTGGATCGCCGTCGTCGGCGCAGTGGTAAGATCGGCATGGACGCGTCGTCGCGGCTGACGACGCGGTGGTGGTGGCAGCGGGGTCGCTGCTGCTGCCGCTGGGTCGTTGTCGTCGGCGCAGTGGTGAGGTCGGCGTGGACGCGTCGTCGCGGTCGACGATGCGGTGGTGGCAGTAGCGGGTCGCTGCCGCTGCGTCGTCATTAACGCAGCGGTGAGGTCGGCGTGGACGCGTCGTCGCGGCTGACGACGCGGTAGTGGTGGCAGCGGGGTCGCTGCCGCTGCTGCTGGGTCGTCGTCGTTGTCGTTGGCGCAGCGGTGAGGTCGGCGAGGACGCGTCGTCGCGACTGACGACACGGTAATGGTGGAGCGAGGTCGCTGCTGCTACGTCGTCGTCGTCAGTGCAGCGGTGAGGTCGGCGTGGACGCATCGTCGCGACTGACGACGCGGTGGTGGTGACAGCGGGGTCGCCGCTGCCGCCGCTGCGTCGTCATCGTCGACGACATGGTGCTCAGGTCGGCGGACGCGTCATCGCCGTTGATGACGCGGTCACAGTGGTGGTGGCGGGGCTGCTGCTGCTGCGTTATCGGCGATGTCGCCGTCATCGTCGTCGCATGACCCGCCTGGTCTGAGCGTGAGATATGATGAGTCAGCAGGACTTGAAAATTTCCTCAAGTCCTGCGCCCGATCACCATCATACTTGTTCAAGCCCACGATCAAGTGCGGGAGGTGCCTGCCTGGCACACCTATGCCGCCATCACCATTGCCGCATCATCAGCGACGACCAAGCGCCCATGCCGACCCCACCACCATATCGACGCGGCAGCGGCGGCGGCGACCTTGCCACCACAACCACCACGTCGTCAACTGGATATTTGACCCTCCAACCATCTCGTTTCGACTCTGTACGCGTTGAGTCATACAAAGGTAGGTTTTTTTTCACTCTGGCTCGCGACGTTACTCACGGTGATAGACAAGCCTCAGGTCATTAATCGCGACGACGTGTCTGCACTGACCCCACCACTGCACCGCCGACGAGGATGACCCAGCAGTAGCAGCGGCGACCCCGCTGCCACCACCACCGCGTCGTCAACCGCGACGACGTGTCCATGCCGATCTCACCACTGACCACCCAGCAGCAGCAGCAGCGACCTGCTGCTACCACCACTGGGCTGCCAACCGTGACGACGCGTCCACGCTGACCTCACCGCTGCGCCGACGACGACGACGCAGCAGCAGTGGCAGCGACCCTGCTGCCACCACCACCGCATCGTCAACCGCGACGTGTCCACGCCGACCTCACCGCTGTGCCAAGACGACGACGCAGCAGCAGTGGCAGCGACCCCGCTGCCACCACCACCGCGCCGTCAACCGCGACGACGCATCGACGACGACCTCACCGCTGCGCCGATGACGACAGCACAGCGGCAGCGGTAGCGACCCCGCTGCCACCACCACCGCATCGTCAACCGCTACGATGCGTCCACGCCGACCTCACCGCTGCGTTGACGACGACGCAGCGGCAGCGACCCGCTACTACCACCATCGCATCGTCAACTGCGACGACGCACCCACGTCGACCTCACTGCTGCGCCGGCGATGACAACGCGGCAGCAACCCCGCTGCCACCACCACCGCGTCGTCAACCGCGACGACACGTCCACGCCAGCCTCACCGCTGCGCCGACGACGACGACGACCCAGTAATAGCAGCAGCCACCTCGCTGCCACCACCACTGCGCTGTCAACCGCGACAACGCGTCTTCACCGACCACGCCGATGCGTCTGCGCCGACTCCACCATCTTGTCAATGACGACGCGACAGCGATAGCGACTGGGCCGCCACGAGCACCGCGTCAACTATACGGGCTAATGACGACGCGTCCGTGCCGACCCCACCACTGCGTCGTTGGTAACGACGACGACGCATCCGCCCCGTATTTGTATATTACTTTACGCACCCTTTAATAGACTTTTTTTACTTATGACGGGTAGTACGCTAGTGAGCATGGCGCGATTTAAGTACAAAAAAAGTGTGATTCAAGACGGAGAGTAACGTTGTTCACGCTTATTGTGCTTACTCGAAGATGTGCTTTTTATAAACTTAATTGTTGAAATAAGTTAGGATAAGTTTGAATAAGGAATGATGTAATTTCCTGATGAATCCAAACCATCACCATCTAAAAAGTCGCAGGAATATACTCGTAACTTGCTCGAAGGTGCAGGAGCCTATTTCAAGTTTACTAAACTCACCGATATCACCCTCGCTATGAACTGGATTATTGGTACTACTGCCACTTTCTGCAACGACACCAAGGATGATCTAGATGCTCGCAATATTATCAAACTATCACCATCTGACTTTTTGGAGAGCGTAAAGAAGTCAGGGGAAAGAACTCGGGAATATGCTCATAGCCTGCTCGAATGTGCAGGAGCCTACTTCAGGTTTACTAAATTCACCGATATCACCATCTCCATGAACTCCATTATCGGTACTACTACCACTTTCCGCGACGACACCAAAGACGATCCAGGTGCTCGAAATATTATCATGATGGGACTCAAACCATCACCATCTGTCTTTTGGGAGGGCGCAAAGCAATCAGGGGAAAAAACTCGGGAATATGCTCATAGCCTGCTCAGAGGTGCAGGGGCCTACTTCAAGTTTACTAAATTCGCTGACTTGGATATCACCATTGCTATGGACCGCATTATCGGTACTACTGCCACTTCCCACGACAACACCAAAGACAGTCTAGATGCTCGCAATATTGTCATGATGGAGCCCAAACCATCATCTGACTTTAGGGGGGGTGCAAAAGAATCCGGAGAAAAAACTCAGGAATATGCTCGTAGCCCGCCCGAAGGTGCAGGAACCTACTTCAAGTCCACCAAATTCGCCGATATCACGATCGGTATGAACCGCATCCTTGGTGCCACCACCACTTTCCGCCGCAACTTCAAGGATGCCCTAGATGCTAATTATATCACTTTTGAGACGTTCACCAAAGAACTGGAAGCTATCCTTACGGGTATGGTGAAAGATCTGGGAAAAATCCCACCTTCAGACAAGGCTAGTCACGCTGAAAGGACAGTTATGATCAACGAAGTCCTAGATGACACCGCACAAGCACTCAAGGTCATTGCAATGCGCTACGGAATCAAAGAAGAGGTCATCACAACGTACATGGTTGCTTTGAGACCGCGTGTGAAGGCACTCACGGTTGCAGTTGGTATGTGCTTTCAGTTTCTATTGGACCTGTTTCAATGAGTCCGCTGACTTTTCTTAGGTAGGATCACTGACGAATCGTATCGTCACCTTCTCCCTCCTCTTATACCCAACATAGCTACCTTACTCACTCCAAAATCATGGACACCCAGGCCATTTTTGAGCACCTTTGGCTTCAGATCTGCTGGCTCTGCCAAAGGTGCGCACGTCGAATCCAAGGACCACGCATCGAAAGCTTAACTGGATGTTATAGGTCCAGCTGCTGCTTGAGTGCAAATGTATTTCTGAGGGTGCAGCTGGCATGGGTGTACTTCTTATGCTGGCTGGAGGTGTATCGGCTACGATACTTCCTCATTTCAAATTTCTTGTGTCCTGTTCAATTGACCAGTCTGCAGTCTATTTTTCTGTTCCGTGATAGACCAACATGTACACCGATAAGCATTCATTACCTCCGTTCCATGTACAATATGTCAGACTATCCTCTTTTGTACAGGACAAAAATGCCTCGCAATTGTCATACCCAGTGTACTCCGACCATGAATGAGTTGTTGGTGAATACAGTACATGATATCAAGCTGAAGACGCTGGTAGACTCGGATACATCGCACTCGGAATATCTACATGGGACAAACTTTGAATTTTGATATACATTCCTACTCACTGGCACTAGGGTAATATGAATGTATCACTCAGCCTGTTTACGGGTTGCGGTCACGGTACATCTCCATACGCTGAGGAAAACAAACCTGTGAATAAACATTGACCCTCAAGGACGAAAGCCTGAACACACCTTTACTGGCGGGTTGCTTGAAGGGACAGCTCGAAAATTCGTCTTCTAGATCGGCGTACAATTTCAACCATCTGTCTAGCATGTCAATGAACTCGCCGTGCGAGACTTCCGTGCGAGACCTCTTCCCAGCAGTGCGTAGTGTACTGTTGTAGAACATCCAGAACGAGTTCTCGATCAGATCGCAGATAGGGATATCTAGCCCATGCGGCCAATCATTTGCCAAGCAATCCACAAATTCCGGGCCTTCGACAATTTCGGTCGCACCATTCAGATATGATATACTGGAATGTTTTAGCCGTCCAACTTCTGTAGCGTCTCCGTCAGCCCAGTGAGCGTACTTCTTCGGCCAGCTCCTCATATGGGGTAGGCGGCCAGATCCAATGAACTGAGAAAATCCATCCTCGTGCGCCCTGCGCAACTCCGAGGCGGAGAGTGGTCCTGCATAGGAAAAAAAGAATAGTAGAAGCACATAGAGAAAGGATTCCACGTCGTCGAATTGCGTATGCTTGCCACCCAAAAGGACGTTGTAAGAAATGTACGGGAATGTTCCCTGCTATAGTGGTAAGCCAACGGTATCGAGACTTTCGGAGAACACGTGCCGTTCGAAGAGCTTTCATGACTTTCTCGCCATCGTGTTGTAAAGGGCGGGAAGGCTTACACGAGAACCTAGTTGAGAATAGTACGCGAGGTTGGACTGGTTCGGGCGGCGTAGGCTCCTCAGCGCCCTGTAGAATGGCCATGTCTAGATCAATCAGGTATCCTCGCTCGTCCTCTGGACGGAGCCCGAGCACAATATTGTTCTCGCTAATGTCTCTGTGGAGGATTCCGATCTTTGTGAGATATTCGTGACCTTGTATGTCCTCATATTCAATGTTCCACATCAGCAGAGCTAGAAACATACCTAGCAGTGCACCTCGTAGTCCTCGCACAAAATCATGCACACCCCAGAAGTACTTCACCGGACGTTTCAACTCGGAGATGGAAATCGTCAGCACCCGATTTGCCACCCCAAGCGTCCCGATGTCATTATCGAGGAACCCTCGGATTGAGCCTAGGGTTGTACAGGTTTCTCCGTTCTTCTCTACTTTGTACGACCTAAAAACATGTGAGCAAACTATCTATGGACATATCAGATGATGTCTACCTGACTGGAACGATCAAGTTTGGGTGAGGCTCATAGTCACTAAGATGTTTTATAACGCCTTCTTCTTCTATCGCTCGAGAGACATCTTGCCACGCTATCTTTAATGCGAGCAGCGTCTTGTCGTCCTTGAGATCCACGGCACAAAACACCGTTGTTCCTCGACCCCAAATCGACCCGGTCGTGAACAAGATCCCCAAGCATTTGTGTCCATACACAGCGATTGGATAGAATACGAAACGTTGGACATCTTCTTCAACGTTCTCCGTCTTGCGTTTCTTCGATTGCCTCCCCACCTCGCATCCTTCGGCAATTTCGGCATAAACCCTCTTCGAGGAAGATGACGCGTTTGCGCGAGAACCGGTTGGTTCATTGTGGCCCATTTGGACCATGAGGTTACATACTCGTCGTGAAAGAAGATTTGACACCGAGATAGTTTCAGCCTTCTCCGCTTCAAGTTTCCGTTTTGCAGCCCATGTCTTGCGACTTTGAGCAACGTTTCGAGCTTTGCAAGCTTGCTCTTTCCGTTCAAGGACGATGTCAGGGCTGGGACCCAAGTCTTCCTTGTCCGCCAATGCCAGACAAAGCAAGATCCGGATGAACTCAATGCATCCACGACCATCCGTCATCATATACTCAAGTCGTTCCGTCCCACTCCCTTCTCCGCGTAGCAAGACCACCTTGTCCTTTGTGACATTTAATCTGAGCACATAGTAAACCCATGGCTGCGCACGTCTCAATCCCTGCGCATAGTGCTGCATCTGTTTCACCCTCGCAGCAAGATCCCTGTTCTTCGACTCTCCGACAAGGCGCGCAGCCGTGAAGTTGACATACTTCTCATCGACCGTCTTAAAATCCTCCGAGAATGCTTCGATCGGCAACAATAGGAAGTCCGGCCTCATGTCCTGCCCGTCCGGTTCGTACGAGAGTGGTACCGCATGATGTTTGTCCTGAGGAGCAGCAAACCGATGGTGTAACTCCGGGTTTGCTACGGCAAGGCTAGGCCTTGCGAATTGGAATGCACGGTCGGTGACCTCATTGAGGAAGTCGACTAGCTGGTCTTCACGGAGTGGTTCGCTCGGGAACTTCATCCACCTGAATGTGTATGTCTTTTCCTCCTGTTTTCCCTTTCCTTTCGCGCTCGTAGACGAGCTATCGGCGTCCCCATTGCCACTCTCAGAACCAGGTTTGATACAGTCATGGCGATCTGCATCTCTGAATGCCTCTTCGATGGCCCTCCGAGCCTCGTCGGGCGCCGGATCCAGGAGACTGTTGAGGTTACGAGAGGGGGAGGAGCCTTCGAAGACTTGGACGACCTTGGTTTCGACGAACTTTTGTAGAATATCTCGCGCCAGCCTGGTCGATACTATGTGTCCGAATATATGGTCCGCGAGATCCGGCATCAAGAACCGTGGCATGGCCAGTTCTTGGTTCAGCGCTCCGTCTATCTCGGTGCGAGTATGAGTCTATCCCGGGTGTCGGTTGGCCGCTGTCTTCTTCTGAGGGGATGGGTTCGTGGTCGTTCGAGATGGAACAACCACATTGGCTTCTCCGATCAGTTTGAGGTTCTTCATATTTCGCTGAAACTAGAATAATCTGCGATGAGTAAGTGGTTCGACATAACATGGAACGAACATACGAATAGCTTCACGATCCTCGTATACCTATCCGGATCCGAGTCTATCATGGTATTTGGGTCAGTAATTGGATTGTCGGCATGAGATGTAAACGTCGTAGTAGCCATTGTGGAAGGTAAACGTTGGCGTTTAGATCTTGGTGTGAGGAAAATATGGGTCTTACGGTTAGAAGGACGGAGTCACCTCGAGTCTTATACTCAGCTGGAGCAACGTGTGGTGTTGGATCTTCGCTACTCCGACAGACAATACGGAGTATGATGGAGCAGTGGAACTGTCAAACGAGCGTGCCGCTGCGTGGCCCGTCACGTCGCGTCCACAACTACATTCCCTTTCTGGACATCATCCCTAAGTTATTAAGTCTGGGGGTCTGGACTTGCACTGTCATACGGCACTTGACTGGATTGACTCGATGTATGACGATCGGATCCACTCGCGCAGACGTTGCCAGGTTTATAATTTACATAGTGGGAATGTTTCTCACGAGCCACGAGGCCTCACCAAGTGACCGATCGATGATCGAGCCGCGAGCCGGGCGACACGCTCGCCCTCAGTCTGCAACCACCATCCTACGACCATGAGGATCAACAAGCAGATTTTTCTACCTTTTCTATCCATTTCAGCTTTGCCCACCACGAGTGCGCTGCTCGGTGACAGTGACCCGCATGGTGGCGAAGACGTGGATGAGGGTGTACAAGCCTCCAATGGTAGGTTTCTTTCTTTTCTTCAAACGAAAATCTTTCAATTTCGACATTTAGTCATCCAGTTCCACCAGCAGAGACATCCTCCTGGGCATGTAAGTATTCAGTCGTCCAGAGGGAGACACCGTGGCACTGACGTTCATGCCACAGCAGCCCTGAACCCCACCTACATATTTGAGGGTATACGAGGTAGGTATATTCTTAAACCTAACCGCTCCCATCTCAATATCGTAGATGCGTATCTTCCCTCCGCTCTTCGCATGGCTGGCACTGTTCAGACCTTTACGGAAACCAACCCATTGCCATCCCGCTTTTGGGACGAAGCAAAGGAGAATGGGGAAAATTTACAGGAGTATGTTCATACCTTGCTCAAAGGTGCAGGTACCTACCTCGAGTCTACCGAATTCGCTGATATCACGACCACCATGAATCACATTATCAATGCCACCACCACGTTCCGCGATAACATCAAAGACGCTCTAGATGCGAACAATGTTACCCTTGAGGCGTTCACCGGAGAACTAGAGGGTGTCCTTATGGGTATAGTGGAAGATCTGGAGAGAATTCCACCTCCCGACAAGGATCCCAGCTGCACCGAATGGGTAATCATGGTCGATAAAGTCCTGGACGACATTGCGCAAGCCCTCACGGGACTTGCCACGCGCTACGAAATCAAGGAAGAGGTCGTCACAACGTATCTGCTTGCTTTGAGACTATACATGAGGAGACTGATAATTGGAATTTGTACGTGGTTTCTGCGTCTGCACTGCTGTTAGGGTCGCCTTCGACGGGTTTTCTTACTTTTCTCAGGCGAACTCAACGAACAATACCCTGAGCTCCTACCCGCGCTTCTATTCTATATAGCCAGTCTACTTGTCCCAGGATCATGGATGCTTAAGTCGTTTTTGAGGGCTCTTGGCTTCGGACCTGCTGGTCCTATCAAAAGTATGTTGAGTCTCAGAACCGTAGATCGAGATTTCAACCAGATGTCCAGATTCATTCGCTGCATGGATGCAAAGGGTTTTCTTTCGTGGTGCTGTGAAAGCAGGCAGCTGGTTTTCTGTACTCCAGGCAGCAGGCATGGGTGCCAAGTGGGCTTGGTCCATCATCAAGGTTTTCACGCTGTTGGTTAGAGGCATTATTTTGGCCATAATTTCTTGTTTCAACCACAGATGAGCTGATTGCATTCTGTTCGAACTACTTATTCTGTCGCTTCCCCTTGCATTACATTACATGTGTACTTCGTCTATGAAAGAGTGTTGGGTAGGTATAATATATGACGTCGAGATGATGGCAGAGGATATGTCGCACTTGGAATCCCTATGTACAACAAAAGTACACCGTCTTCTCCGTAAAGAAGTGCGATGTTCAAGTCTGAACCTACGCCATCGACACCATAAATATTTCGA
Organism: Tylopilus aff. beelii; assembly: GCA_038094295.1. Lineage (NCBI taxonomy): Eukaryota > Fungi > Basidiomycota > Agaricomycetes > Boletales > Boletaceae > Tylopilus > Tylopilus aff. beelii. The sequence continues at coordinate 189 of JBBPTU010000282.1, read as the reverse complement.
ACAGGGACATTCAAAGCTCGAACCCATCCGAATATGCAAATGAATTACTATCCGATGATGTCAAGTTCGCCGACGAGATCGTGGACTCGGTCTAGAAATTTTGAGACTCACGATACGTGGCAAGAATGGCCACCTTGTCTTCCCGACCTGGGAATGCCAAGATGGATAGTCCCTTCCGTTGCGATGCAG
>JBBPTU010000281.1:5715-29866 GCA_038094295.1 Tylopilus aff. beelii | reverse complement strand
TAACGGCCTTAACTTGACCGTCAAGGAAAGCCGCATTCATCCTATCGATAAATATCTGCTGCTGTCTGTATTTGGTCGTAAATGTGCGGGTATGCAAAGGAGATGGACAGCTTACTCTATAGACAGTGCTTCGACCACTAACTTCACAATCCGCGCACCGACTCGTAACAACCTTTCATCCAGGAAGAGTTGATACTCGTTTGTAATCGCAGCTGCCAGGAAAAAACGAAAAATGTGAGAGAGCAATTGGTCGACATACTTAGGGACGTCTGGGTCAGGTGGTACTTTGCTGGCTTTCGCAGAGAGCGTATTGGCGAGGGTCAGCAGAAGCGCATGTGCGTATGCAGCGCTTCGCTCCGTTTCTTCAGCCAGCGATTCCCCTCTAGATGAATCCCCACACGATGCCGATAGAGTACAGAGTAACTCCAGCTTGGCTACAATGCGGATAACTAATGTTTCAAACAGAGTTGGTTGCACGCAGAGTTTGTTCAGGGCACGAAGAGCACGCCAATATTCCGTCCGCTCAGATAGAGCATCTCTAGCAGGAGCCTGTTCAGGAAGCATAGCGAACAGGGCGGGGAGGGTTTGATCCGCGAGATAGTGTGGGTCAATGAGGGCAATTGAAGACAACAATGAGAGGACATCATCTCTGAGGTAATGTTAGTATCTTCAGAAGAAACCAAGACGCAAATGTGTCAGACGGGGGTACGTACGTCGCATCTTCAACCTTGTCAGATTCCTTTCCAACGAACTTCCCAGTCTCCAGCACTATGTACCCCAGTTCTGTGCTCGTCAGGAATGCGGGAATACGTACGAGGGTCGAGAGCGCGCGCGTCGCTAACAAATGTGTCGCAGAAGACTTCAATCCAACAATCAACACGCCAAGTACAGCGTCTTTGTGGGATATTAAAGTGGAAGAAACAAGTGAAGGAAGGTCCCTTGATGGTTGTCTTGGCATTGCTAATTCCCCAGTTTCCGGTCCCACAAAAGCATTGAGGAGGTTTGTTAACAGTATGATGACTGCTGCTTGATTTGACACTTCCCCTGGATCATGGAACAATACGATTAATTTGTCGATAGCGTCATTAATCGCATCATTTCCTAGTTTTGCTGAAAGGCGTGAGGTTAGTTCTTGTTATCATCAGGGCTGCCACTGTCGACATACAGGGTGTATCAACAAGCATGCGCAAGACTTTGATTCCTGCTTTCGCCTGAGCTTTCTCAGGTTCTCCGACGGATTCGAGAGAGTCAGCACAAATCATCCGAAACACCGCGTCGGTCGTATCCTCGGTATCTCCTGGCAAATCAGACAAGATGACACGAACGAAGGCGCATAGAGTATCCAAAGCCATGCTCTCCGTCAAAGGATCGGTAGGTTGGAAAATCTTCAAATACTGTCTGTTAATGCAAGGTGCGGGAAATGAAATACACACTTCGAGCTTCAATGCGCTCCAAATATTCCGTCCGAACTCCCTTGCTGTGATAATCCCATAAACAGGAAGACAAACAGCCATTGTGTGTAAAACTTCCCGCTATAGATGTCACGACCGCGTCACTTGATGACAATTGTCGTAGAAGAAACGAACCTTGGTCAACGGTGACCCAACTGCAAGCTTTTCAAGGAATAAAGCTATACCGAGAGACCCAAAGGCAGGGGTCGCACTGAGGCATGCTCTTTTCAGAGGTAACCCAACCACAATCCACTTGTAAATAGTAATCAAGCCAAAAAGGAGAATCAGCCATACCTGAGTGAATATATGAGGTCATCGACGTTTACTACTTGTGGGTCGTCTGGTCGAGGACGGTAGGTAATTGGGAAGTAGCAGAAGACGAGGTCAAAATATGTCTGGTTCAAACAATATGTTCGTGATCAGGTGGTCATTCAATTCCATAAACCGTATGCCTTACCTCGATATGCTTCGAAATATCAAACTCGGTCAGAATTTTACGGGCAATTTTGAATGCAACAAGAAGGTTGCGAGGATCCTTTTCATCAGCTACCAAAACCGCATAATTCGAGAGAAACTGATCTCCCATGTTTTTAAGATGATCCTGATAGGTGTTGATGAGAGTGTCCACGATGTTATAGACATACATGCGGGTAGATTGTACCAGCGACTTCATCTTAACATGCTGGAAGATTCTGAGGGGGAGATATGAAATTACATAGAGGTGCTGGAACGTGAACGTACGCAAAAAGTACATCAGACACCTCGAGGGGCGAGAACGAAGGGAATGTGACGAGGTGAGACAGTCCACCGAGCGCCGGAGTGACGGTTTCTGTGTCTTCCAACTTGGAACAATAGAATGTAGTCAGAACTCGGACTGGAAGATGCTATTATCAAGATTGCTAAGGAGAACCTCTCCGAATATTCACACACCTGCTTGTCTATTGAGCTTGTCCTTGGGACAGCGTTCGATCACCAAAGAAAGCATCTGAACGCCTATTGCGCATAAGAGGCGCCTCAATCGGTGTTGCTCAAGACGCACCATTGGTCCGTAAGTGATCCTCTTCCGACGTCAAGTACTCGCCGAGAGCCTTGACGATATCGAGGAAAGTGATACTACCAGACGAGATACCTGAAGAGCAAGATAATTATGAAGCAGGAGAATGAGATCTGAGTTACATGCCCGCGACAAGTTTCTCGACCTCGACGTCTTTTTCGGAGACCATCCAAGAGCGGATGCTGCGCTCGGCGACCTCCATCTTGATCTGGAAGACCTACGACGGAAAAATAAAGGTATGATGAGCGTGGTTGGAATCGGACGGTAGCCGATTAGATGTGAGGTGGTAACTTGACCGTGACATCGCGGCGTCGGAGCAACGCGTCCGAGCCATTTTTCCCGCGTCGTCCATGTCGACATGCTCCCCACAACGCTGAGACAAGCTCGGCGCTGTTGTCAACGGCGGCAGCAGCTCAAGGCGTACTTTGCGACCTCTTCCGTTCCGTGGACAGACAGACCACCCCGTAAAACGGACAAGTTCAACTTCAATCCTGAAGTCGCGTTTTCGACAGACGTTCCCCAGGAGTACCTTTCCTATCCACTTGTCACCTCCAATGACCTGGCCCGGTCCTTTACTGCACCGCCGACACGCGTCCGTATGCTTATACGCGACTTTATCGAGGATGCGCTATACAATCCACACTATGGCTACTTCTCCAAGCAGGCGACAATCTTCACGGCGCCCGGAGAGGAAAACGATGGTTTCGACTTCAGTGGCTTCAAAGACACTGCGCAGTTTGAAGCGGCCGTTGCGCACCGCTATGTAGAATGCGGCAGCACGTCGGAGACAGATGGTCCCGGCAAGCAAGTTTGGCATACACCAACTGAACTGTTCAAGGTATGTTTAAGCTCGTTTCTCCTCCTTTCGAGTCTTGAAATCAATCCAGCCATGGTATGGTCAAGCCATTGCCCAATGTCTTGTGGCTGAATATCTCTTGAAATACTTCCCTTATGAAGACTTCAAGATTTACGAACTTGGAGCTGGGAATGGTACTCTGGCGCTGAACGTTCTCGACCATCTTCGTACACATTATCCCGAAGTGTATGATCGCACAGTCTACACTATCATTGAAATCAGTGCTCCGCTTGCGAAAGCCCAACGTACTCGCTTACGTCGCGCCGGGCATGGTCAGCGCACAGCGATCGTCGAGCATCGGAGTGTCTTTTCTTGGGCCAACACTGAACATGCACCGTGTTATGTCATCGCCACTGAAGTTGTGGACAACTTTGCGCATGATCTCGTGCGGTACGACACACGTACGCTGGAGCCATTCCAGGGCTTGGTCGCCATCGACGAGAATGGCGAATTTATACCGTATTATACGAGAATTACGGACCCCCTCGTTGCATCCTTCCTCTCACTCCGTCAACGCATAAAGCACCAACCCCCCTTACCATGGTACCTTCGTCTGTCCCCGCTGAGAAGTGCGTTCATGGCCTTTCCCTTTGCGCCAAATCTCTCTCCCCCGGAATACATACCTACTCGCCAGCTGTCTCTTCTTCGTCTACTTCGCACGCACTTTCCTCGACACCGCCTACTGCTCACGGACTTCTCATCACTACCTGATACGGTGCCAGGTATAAACGCACCCGTTGTACAGACGAGCGTGCGCGGGACAATGGTACCCTGCAAAACGATCTTCGTTCGCCAGGGTTACTTTGACATCTTATTCCCTACTGCCTTTGAGCAGTTGCGCGACATGTACGAATACGTCCTTGAACAACCGGTCAGCCCAGGTGATGGCGCCCTCGATCTGAAACATGCACGTTTGTCGCCTTTCGCCTCCAACGCACCTTCCCCCTCACTTGGCTCGGACTTCTTCTCTCCGTCCTCTCGCCGCTCCCCGCTCGACGGCGTCAACTCCGCAAGTGGACTGCCCGTCGGAGAAAGAAGGAGTAGCGTCTATACCCACGCAGAGTTCATGGAGACTTATGGTGACCTAGACAAGACACGACTCGGGAATGGGGAGAATCCCTTGTTGGCGTACTACAAAAATGTCAAATTTTTATTTTGACAAGGTAGTTCTCTGTCCTGATTTTGGTCGCGAACGAGGGCCTCTGATCTCTTGGTCAACAACCTCCCGCCTCGATTTACGCGTTCCCTTGAGGCATTCTTCTAAGAGAGACAGCAGCTCTGTCACGCTAGGCGCGATTCGTGGCTACTGATCGGATCTCGCTGATACTACGGTGGACTGGTTGAGTAGTGGCAGTACTTGTACGTATACTAGTACTGCAGTACTGTAGTTGTGTGAATATAATTCAACGAACCCATCTCAGCTTTCGGACTTTCTTAGTCGGACATGCGTCGAATATTGAAGTACTCGAACCTTCCACCTTGTATCACCACCCATTTTCCATCGAGACACAGTGGCTTGCGAGCCCTACACAAACATGGAGTCGTCGACGCTGTCCCTTCCAGTCTGGTAACTTGAATTCAGAAGTGGATCGACTCATTTCTAGTTCGCTAATACCTTTTTCTTTCAGGTTCATGACGTCCGTGGGACCATTGCGGCGCTCCTTGCGCGCCTTGACATTCCGTACAAAGTGACGCCATTCGATGCCGCTCTCTATCAAGATTGCATGGACGAAGCCGTGCGCCGCGGATACGCCGTGGACGGCGTGCCGTCCTTGCGAACGTACTTGCGCGGGGGCGCCAGCTACGCAACGGCGGCGTGCCGCCATCTCCTCGACCGCCGTTCCAAAATCTGGGGAGCGTTTTACGTAGGATGCACATTGTCCGTCGACGACATGATGGCGCGCTTCCCCTCGGAGAGGACCAACGTCTATCGATTCAACGAACGGTTCGTCCGGGGCCAAGCGCAAGGAAACGGCGTCCTGGATGCCCTCGCAGACGTCCTGCATCAAGCGCCCGACCTGTTTCATCCGACGCCGTCCAACCTCATCGTGACCTCGACACTAAACTTTGTCACTGCCAATCTGGTGGAACACGAGACCGAGGGCATGCAGGTATTTATGCTGACGAGTTGGCTGAATTCCCATTCTTGACGTGGTATGGATAGATTTCTCCAGCTGCACGCCAGTACGCCACTTACCAGCGGATGATGGCCGCTGCTCCAGAGACACTTGTGTTCATGGTATTTCCCCGCGACATTCCCGTCAAAGACTACATCCAGGCGTTGCCAGAAATGATGTCCTTTTTCAATAACGCAAAGTGCGTATCTCACGCTGGTAGTTTGACTCTACGCTGGACTCTGTCCCTACCGTCTCTAGCGACGTCTTGTCTTTCTACAAGGAAGAATTGTCTGGCGAAACGACCAATCAGATTTCGATCATGGCGGCATGCAACAAGACGTCCAAACTGGATGCGCTGAACGTGCTGGCAGAGAGGACCGCCGAAGTCTTTGAGCGTGCCGTCGAAATACTAAGGAATTCTCCGGAAGCCTGCGAAACTTTCAAGAAGTTCGCGATCGGACTTGTTCACTATCACATCACACTAGAAAGGTACCGACTCGCAGACTTGGAGCTGGAATCCGCACCACCGTTATCTCGCTCGCGTGGATCCTGTGAATCCCATGTCCCGTGAGCCTGGCCCTGTCACTACCATGTCTTCTAGTGATCGCACTGGCACCTGAACCAAATCCTCCATCGGTTCGTCTTCGTGATATCACATCACTTGAAATTATACCCTATTTCACCACGCCATTTATTCTTTTGGCTCAGGACTAGCGACCAGACTTGGTCGCTATCGATTGCCTGGGTTTTAGAATACTTATGGATGCTAGTCAAGGATCACATACTCTAGCTACTGCAGCTCTAGACCCGAGCTACGCTTTGCGTAATACATACATATAATAATGGAAGGATTCTCCAAGTTCTCTTAGTTCTAGCGTGGTTCCCGAAGCATGCGAACCAGTGAGGAATCTTCGGCGAAAGTGAGGTTGGCCGAACGTAATGTAGAGAAAAGTACCGGAAGGCCGGAGGACCCTGTGCAGAAGTAGAGTGAGCTCGTGTCGTGCAGGTTACCAAGTAAACGAAACACACCTAAGCACTTCCGACACCTCGGTGGTACAGTCCTTGATAACCTCTTGCGGAGGATCCTGTATGCTAACCGGTAGGACCGGCGGTCAAAGCGTCATTGATACACGAACCCAGACAGACGTAGAAGATGTCATCATTGCATCCATGGTGCCTTCACGGGCTTGTTGACATCGAGAAGGAAACCCACGTGCGATCTCATACCTTTATCGATGGCAACGTCGAAGGAGGCGTCTTCGAACGACAAGGCGCGGACGTCCATCTCGTGCCCTGTAACAGAAGGGCATGAGCACGGAGTCAAGGCTTCCCAGTAGATCTGGAGGAGAGCGCACACTCCATTTCTGGGCGCGACGCGGCATGGCGCGCTTTCATCTGTTCGACGACGACCGCCGAATACTGCAAGGGTGTTAGAAAAGAGACACGTCTCAGTCAGTGTCAAAGCAACGGACATCGACGTTGACGATGTTCCTGTAGCCATCCTCCCACATCTACCGAGTAATGCGTCAACATGCGCGACGCGATCGCAAACACCTGTTGGCCTACATCTTCCGAAAACTTTGAGTTTCCGCATCCGAGCATTAGTATCCTAGCTGCCTTGTCGGGTATCAGTGGACGGATGTGGGTAGCAAGGTCGGCGTAAGATTTGAACCAGTCGAAAGAGGCGTTCGGATCCTCTCTGTCCTTCTGAGTCAGATGATCTGGCACTAGGGCCGGGGGCGATGGAGACCCACTGAGAGTACCTCGAATTCCTACACGATCGAAAGGTCTAGAAGCAGCCACGTAGAGCTCCGTGTAGGCTCACCAGTAGCCTTTTGTGCCGTATTCCTCATTCTTCCGGGGAAGGGACATCGTGAGTGGGGTGACTAATGTGGCCTCATTTTGTAACGGCATCGGGATTCGGGATCACACGCCTTTCTCCACAAGCCCCCCATTCCTCGTCCTCAAACTTGTATCGATCCTGTAAGCCTAGTTGAAATATCCACTATACCATGGCAAGCTCATTCAAACGTTTGCACGACGACGGCCAGAGCTGACATGCCAGTTCCGCAGTCTGCCATCCCAGCTTACGCGGTGGGCGCCTTGTGCATTACCGGAGGGTTCACGGGCTACCTTCGAACGCGCTCGCTCCCCTCTCTCATAGCTGGTGTCGGGTGGGTTTACTCTCCTCTGAGCTTCGTGTTGGTAATTCATGAGTATCGTGTTCAGCGTCGGTGCGCTCTATATCTGGAGCGCAGAGCAAATCAAAAGGGGTGCACCAAATGGCGTCGAAGGCGCTCTTGGTGAGATTCTCACTGTTACTACCAAAGCTGGCTGGTTGACCCGGGCGCTGTCGGACAGGCGCTTCCGCTCTCTTGTTGATGTCCTCACTCCCCCGCATTACAAAGGGGCCTGTCCCCATCGTGCTGGCTCTCACCAGCGCAGGTGCGGGTGTCTACTATGGCAAGAAGATTTACGACCTGCAGTATCATGCGGCACATGCTTGAGCGAGCTTGAGGGTTCTGTCATGTGTCATGTTGTGTTCAAGTTGTATTTATCTCTTATCCTCCCACGCGACCTCTTAGCCTTAGCTTCCGCTCACCACATGACCCGAAAGAATGACAATAATCGTGATCATCGCTCCAATTCTGTCGTGCAAATGACCGGGTAATTTCGGGGTAGGCTACGAGCGGATCACCGCCAAGTAAATCGATTATGACTACGTGGCAACTAGTGAGTCAGGGAACAGGAGGTGTGCGTTCAATGACGGAGTTGCGAAATGAGGATTTGTCCTGCATCGAATCTGCACCAAGTACTGAGTTAACCCGGCAAAGGCATCGAAAGCACACGAGAAACTAGTACCATTGTTTGACTTGTATTCCATTATCGTGGACGGTGGCAAGTTGAGGACTACACGTATCGCATCCCTGCCGATCGTCGTGAGACCAGTTGCGGATCGCGATAAACGACAGCGATTTGCGCACCTGATCTTTTCGCGCACTTTCATGTCCGCATCGACGCGATTCCAAAGGGCCACGATGTCCTCACTCTGTCGTACACTGATCGTGCACCCACAGATCTCCGGCCACTCTTCCCCTTCCTCCTCCTCGTTGGTAGTGCCGTCGCCGTCTGCCTTGAGGAGACCCCTTCCACATTCCTCAAACATGTCCCCAACGACACCACAGACGAGATCCTCCCATACACGGTCTGCCACGCCTTTTCTCAGACGGATGATCCATTTTCCACCAGCACGGTTGAGGGGATCTTCCCATACGGGGCGGCGCACGCCAGCGTGGAACAAGAGGTAGTCGGTCGTGGGCATAAGAGAAGACGGTGGAGAGAGGTGGGTATGCAAAGACCAAAAGGATTCGACCTGTGGGATGTGTGAGCAACGAAAGTAGGTACAGAGAGAGACCGACGGAGGAAAAAGAGGCGATTTTTTTGATCCCCTCCTCGTAATTCGTGATCTTGTTACCCGGGGCGCGCTGCTGGCGGAACCAGAAGACCCAGCTGGGATGATGTCGATCGAGAGTAAGCAAAGGGAAGGGAGATGGGCGTGGGCACGAACATACGTGTTCCGGAGAGGGTGTACAGTGCCCGATGGGGGTGACGAGCCGGCCGTCCTCGACAGCACGGGCTCTGGATCACGGCTCGTCAGAGAGGTGGAAAAGTGGCGACTGCCCGTAGCGGAGAGGCGGGGTTTTGGTGCGTCCTGCTGGGTCGTCGTGGTCGGATTCTGGGGCTGCTGGACGGAATTGAAGCGGGTCTGCGACTGGGAGTGGTTCGAGAAATAGCCGGCCATTTGATATAACTGAACAATAAAAAAACGAAAGGCAGCGATGATACAGATACGTCGGACGACCGCACGACAGCATGGGACAGTTATGTAATCAAAGCTACGCCATCACAGGTCTGGGTTGAGATCCAAGTCCAGGTCAAAGACCGTCTGCGTTTGTGTCCGCACTTCGTGTCGGTACGGGTTGACGCCAGGCCTGTCACGCGTCGGTTGCGTCGGCTTAGGCGACGGTGATCGGGCTGCCAGGACGCATGATGAATTTGGTCGATCGATCCAAGCAGAGCACTCACGTTTGACGCTGTGGCTCTCCCCAAGGCCTCCAAGGGGTTTTTCGACGTTCAGCCTGCCCTTCCTCATCTTTTCTTCGTTCGGGAACGGTGGGAAGAACAAGGGCACCGGGGCACCGTACATCGCGTTCAACGGCGCGTTGGGGTCGGGCATGTTTGGAGGTGCAGACGTGAACATGCTGAGCGAATGTGCATACGCGAGTAGTTCGGGATAGGGTATCGACGCTGCGAAGCATGTCCACGTTCTGAGACATCCGAGACACGCGCGATATCTACTCACCCTCTTTGGCCTGCCGTATTCCCTCGATTCTCTCCTCGCCTTCTCTGACCACAGTTTCCAGCTCCCTCTTACCCGCCTCGATACGCTCGACGACCCATCGCCACTTTGCTTCGAGCGCGCCGATCTCTGCGACGAGTTCTTCGATCCGCTTCTGTCGTCTCTGGTGTGCAGCTGTCTCCGCCAACGCATGTGCGAGGGACGCTTCTGCACTGAAGAAAGCGGAGAGGGGTGGGGCTACAACGCTGGGCTTGCCAGTGCCATGCGGATGTGGAGAAGACAGGGACAGAAAGAGGGTGTTGGAAAGTGCGGTGATCGACGTCAGTGGCGCTGTGAGCGTGTCCGTCATAGACGAGTTATCCTGCGATGGGCCCATCTCCACGGACGAGTTGAGTTGCGACCAGGACCAGGTGGAGATGGGAAATTCGTTATTCAAGGCAGTGTAACAGTTGAAAATGCTGATGCCATGCACTTGATCTCATACCCAACTGCCAGTGGCGCACGACGAAACAAGCTGCGGTACTCGATACAAAGGATCGAATTGAAAACTCGGCTTAGATCACATGTACGGCACGCCGAGCGAACTGGCAGATGGCACGGAGGCGACTTGGTCGCGACCGGTGAATATATCTGAATACCTGAGAATGATAGTTCCTGTCACCTGACCCGCCTCTATCATGATGCTAGTAGTTCCGGGTTCAAACCGCTCATCCCAGGTCGACTAACTTGGACTTGATTCCGGCCATGTCATTTCAATCGCTAATGGTCAGCGTTGGCCCGAATCATCTTCATGTCGTGTGCTACCATCCGTTCTAGAAGGTAGAGTCCCCGCGCGATGCTGGTGGCACGTGTCGAACACTTCTGCATCGGAGTCGGAATACGCTGCTCCCATGACGGTGTCCAAATGGCCGATACGTACGTGAACGCGATGCCACTGGTTCGCATTCTCACCGGGGGCTAACACACCGGCCCGTAGTATTCACGACGATCTTCTCGTTATGAACTACGCTTCAAGCGGAAATGCACATTTAATCGTCCCAACTGCGATTGTGGACCAGAAAGCTTGAAGAAATGGTTTGAGCATTCATACATCAGAATGCCGATTTAAAGGCAGTGTCATGCAAGGCCAGGAACAAGAAGACGCACCATCAGACAATTGAACTGAAGTGGCTAGGTCGCAAAAAAGATGTTCAACGTGACAGAACCCTAGCGGACTCGGAGACTCATCTGGAATGACCACGTTGGGTAGGACGGACCCACCGACGGAGGTTGCTGGAACGTCGAGCATCGAGAACAAGGGCTCAAGTGGTCTCGAGGCCTCGAGGTGAGTACAATCTTCGCAAGGTGCGTTTGAATGCGAGGATGCTAGGGGAGAGGAGGGGATGATGCGGATTAGAGCAAGGGTAAGTTACTTTCCAGTGCAGATTTGGGGGTCCGAGACGCGATGGTCTCTCACTAGAGGTGTATGGGTGCAGCCTTTTGTGCGACTATCACGACGGTATGTCGTGTGCCCTGTATCGCGTGCTGTTTTTCAACCGTGATTTCAAGAATGTCTGTGCATAGCATCGGTGAATCAGGCCTGCAGGATCTGCACCGATATGTACCGTTCGGGCGAGCTCAGGCTGTGATTGTGCTGTGCACGGGCAGCCAGTGGCTGGCAGTGCTGCGGAGAGTTACCAGTGGCGAGAGTGCGCAACTCGGGTACTAACGTCAACAAAAATTGGGAGTCCTTCAATCCAACTGCAGGCGGCAGAAACCTTGCTTGATAACCTGGCATTAAGATAAATCACCTCTAGCCTCTACGAATCGCGAGCAACCAGTTACACGCAAGTGGTGGGGTGCAGGCCATAGTTAGGACTAGCTGATTAGGCTACTAGGACCATGGAAGGAAGGAAATGCTGTCACTGGCAGTTTGTCGAACTGTGATCAAGTCTACAACCTCGAGGTTTAGCAGCTCCGACTCGGAGTCCCCCCATGGCCATCTATTCAAGCACCTGCATTCGTGCAGCTACGTAGCTAATGAGTGGTTTAGTTTGCCTGAATTCAGTGGCTCGGGACTCGACCTAAAATCGATGCATTGGCTTCGGATAAGAAATGTTTGCCTGATGCATATCTCCTAGAGCTGGGATTTTGGATGTGGAACCTCGAGTCATTCGCATGAGTCATTGATCATCATCGGAGGCCATCGTGGTGCGCGTAGTACATATGCGGCACCCAAGCGGCCGATACGGTCGCGAGAACGCGCTGCATACTTATCGCCGGCAGTAACGCTACTACTAGTATCACAATGTTTGACCAAGAAGTGACTCCACCGGTAGGATCCGTTAGGTCACGGTGTAATAAATTAACTTGGCAGTGCCGCAGATAGACTTCTGCGGTCAGTCGGACCAATACACGCGTTTTGCGCGTCATTGCAATTTGTCATACAGGTCCAACATACGCTCTCTTTGACCGATGCCGAAATGGATCGGGTGCGTTCGGAAGGCTAGGTTGGGCAACACTTTGCTGTTTTGCATCCCATTACGCCGGTGCGTCGATCAACGAGAATGCTTATAAGGCTGCGCGATCATTGCTGCGTCCTCATCCTCATTCATCTGCATTGTTTGCAACATGTCTCTACCTGATAGAACCACTGTGCTCATCGTTGGTGCTGGTCCAGCAGGACTTGCTGCCGCGTTGTCTCTCCTCCACCGCGGCTTTGATGACTTCGTTATCGTCGACGCCATACTTTCAGGGCAAAATACCTCTCGCGCTGGTATAATACATGCTGCCACTATGGAGGTACGCTTTTTTGTGATTCGTTCCTTCAGCCCTATCAAACGTTCACATTGTATAGGCACTAGACACGATTGGTTGTGGAGACGACCTCGCGCCGCAGGGCATCAAATCTACGACGATGAACGTCGGGACCCGTTCTGCCAGGCTTATTCGCTCCGATATCTCGAGTCTTGGGCCATACACTCGACACCCATATATTCTAGTAATCCCTCAGACTCTTACAGAACGCACGCTGGAGAAAAAGTTAACTGGCTTCGGTGTCTCCGTCCACCGCCCTCATAAAGTAGTCGGGCTGAAACGCAATGCGGAGAACCCACAGTTTAGTGACGTTACCTTTGAAAATGGCAAGGTGATCACGGCAAAGTATGTGATCGGCGCAGATGGTGCGCGCTCTGCAGTAAGTCATTTTAGCATTCCTTACGCCTGGTTATAATCTCACCATACGTAGGTTCGCACCATCACTGGGATGGGTTTCTCCGATCCGATGGTCGTGCAAGGAGAAACAGAGAACAGTGTCGCCCGGATGGTTCTTGCCGATATCACTTTCGACACCACAATTCCAGAAGAGTCTATATTGGGCCTCACATTGTCTCAGAAGAATCTGTTCCTCTGTTTTCCTATGCCATCCACCTTCAATGAATCTCTTGCTGCAGACGGACGAGTCATCCCTGACAACATATATCGCATCGGAGCCGGTGTACCATTAGAAGAAGGGGAAATTCCTCATGCACCTTCCAAGGACTACCTCCAAAACTTCATGGACCGCTTCGGACCATACGGCCTCTCTTCAGATCCTACCGTGAACCCCAGCGGAAAACCGGTAACCATTAAAGAAATCGTCTGGTCTTCGCGTTTCCGTAACCATGCTTCCATCGCCGATACATTTTTCACCCGTTTGGGTGGTGAAGATGGCGGTGCCATCTTCCTTATCGGCGATGCTGCGCATATCCACTCCCCCGCCGGTGGGCAGGGCATGAACCTGGGCCTGCGGGACGCCATATTCCTTGGGGAAGAGCTGACGAAACACATACGGGCGACCGAGACCGGATCGGTCGCCGAGGCGGACGCGAACCTACGCGCATTCGCTGCGACGCGTCATGCACGTGCGCTCGAAGTGATCAAGTTCACGAAGGGCATCATGTCGGTCACGGGCATGAAATACAAAGAGCGGGTGGCTTGGTGGTGCCCAATCGACTCTGCGACGATGCGCGAGTGGTTGTTGTGGCTACTTGGAAACATCCCTTTCGTTCAAAGGAAGATGGTATGGCAGTTGAGCGGGTTGAGTAGGAGGTAGGGGGGTAGAACATTGAAATGCGGTCTTGGATACATGTCATTGCTAGCGATACTTTCCAACTTTAACAGCTACGTGTAGGATACGAACCATAATTGATAATATCTCGACTCACCCCTTCCAACTGCATAGTTTTCAAGCTCATTCGAATAGTCTCGTATATCTGTAGCTGGGGTACTCTACAAAACGAAAAAGAGAATAGATGCTGTGGTATACTTGGTAGTCTGTGGAGAAGTGCTAATTGTTCGGGGTAAAGTCACAGTCAGACACGCATCTAATAAAGGGCGATCTTCCTTTTGCCTCACCGCGCCATTATGGCCTGTGTCTTCGTCCCAGCTTCCACGACGGCTTTTTCAAACGCCCTCAAGTGCTCGTCTACTACCATGCGCCCATCCCTCCGTCCCATGCTCTCTGCTTCCCACTTCTCGATCTTCAACCTGCTCTTCTCCGCACCTTCTGTCTCCATTTTCCACTTGGTGAGTTGGTTTTTCACGGAACGAATTCTGCGTCCCGCTTCGGCGGTCGCTGCGCTGTCTACCTGAGACTGCTCAGATATGATTGTGAGCGACGCGAGGAAGGAGGCTGTATGGGAGCGCATGTGGGTCATTGACGGGAGGGCGACGTTGAGTGTGGATATGGACGATTGGGGCTGTTGAGTTGCCTTGTTCAGAGGTTTCGATGATGATAGCGATGTTGAAGGCGGGGACGTGGATGCGGGCGCGAAAAAGGGTTTTTGCGGAGACGAGGGTAATGAGGCACCGTACAACGAATCTCCTTCCGCGATCTCCTCCTCCTCGGCGACTGACTCGAGTTTGAACGAGTCCCGGGGATGTCGCTCTGGTTCATCCTCAGAGAGCGACACCTCGAGCGAATCGAGATTGCTGAGCACGTCCATGCCTCCCACCTCCGTAGCGATCCGCTTCAAGTCGCGGTCGTGTGAAGCGAGCTCGCGTACCTGACCCTCGCGGTCGCGCACGGCGTCGTTGAGTCCGCTAATCATCTCCGTCGTCAGGTTCTCAAGGGTACATGTGGTATCGATGGTCCGCAGGTGGCCGAGGAACCTGTCCGCAGATGCCAGGTTCTGCGCGAGCACCTCCATGGCATCCTGAGCCAACGCTACACGCCGAATCGCGTCCTCATCCTCGTCTTCGCTGGCGCTATTGCTATTGTCGCGCGTGCCACCGTCGTCTGGGCTATGCAGCTCGTCGTCCGCGACGCTGCTGAGCTCGGGTGCGAGACTGCCACCCGGCGTGCTACCACCCAGTTCATCAGCGAGGCTGGCGCCGCCATCGAGGACTGCGTCGTGGATATGGTCGATACTGGCGTCCCCGTTAGGGTGTCCAGCGAGCGGGTCATCGTCGATGCCTTCGGCACCTTCGTCGTATTCTATACCAAATTCTTCGGCCAGCAGCCTCGACGCGCCACCGGCGGGGTCGGGCATCAATGCGACGGCAAGTTCATGGGCTAGTGAGTGAGCACCGGAAGGGACGGCGATGCCCTGATCAAGGGTGGATAGAGGCGTAGAATGGGCGAGGGTCGAGTTGGGGGATGCGGAAGGGTGGCGGAGGGATGATTTGCGAGGTGAGGTGGAAGAATGTCTGGTGTGCATGTTAGACTGTTTGATAGAAGGACTGCGACCGTGTAAGAGGCCCTGTGGCGAGAGAGTGACTTGTTACAGTTCTGTAAGAGATCGGCTGTGGTGGGGCTTAGGCTTCTGCTGCCACGCTACCTGTTCTTTCCGTATCTATGTTCTGGTGTATCTCGTGAAGGCTTATCGTGGTAGTCTTTTTCAAGGAATGTCCATCCGACCGGGAGTAGTGTAATGTGTTCGTGCTGGTTGTGGTCTCGGTCGCGGGGGTCCACGCTGTCGCCCGAGCGCGTATTATGTAATGCTGTGCGCTAATCCCGCCAGGTAAAGATTTATCCGTCTTACTAGGTCATCCGACCACCGTAAATAAAGTATACCATCCACGCCCGGTATGATCCTCGACGACAGAAACAGCGTCGCGACTCACGTTCCACCTTGCGTTTCACGCACGGGTATCTTCGAAGGTCCCGTCGGCCTGGCGATGCCCATCCATCTCGAGAGGGTGCCGCCCCAAACGCCCATACTCCTCGATTTCCTCCGCCGCTCCCTTGCGGCCCTCGTCTTGTCGTCTTCAAACTGACGTTCCCAGTCCGCAAGCTGGCGCCGGAACCCGATGTTGGGCGCAACAACACCCCGTTTCGCCTGCACATGCGCGATCGCTTCTCTAGACCGCATCGGTGTCGTGGCGACAAGATAGGCGCACACCAGCGTGGCCGATCTGGAGATACCTTGCAGACAATGAACCTGTGCGCCCGTCCTCTCAACGAGGCCAAGTAAGCATGCGTGCTCACTCACAAGGACTTTGTGACGCTCGGCGGACTCGAGTGCGTCCTTGATGAACTTGACGACCTTGTCGAACCATTCGGCGATGTTGGTGTCCATGTGGTCGCGGATCGGGACATGCATCACCGTCACTCTGTCTCCGAAATCCTTGCGCACGTCTACTTCGACGGCGGACACGATGTGGGTGATCCCGAGTCGCTCTATGGCGCCGGTTTCCCGAGCGGAATAGAGATCGGAGAGGTATAGACGGGGTGTGATGGTGGACACGACGCGTCCGCGGCCGTCATTAAAGTTGTTTCTGGGACGGCGGGTTGTCTTCCGGATGAGGGCGGACTGCCAGCTGGACGCTGGGAAGGAGGCCATGGCAGGGCTGCGGTGAGGAGGCGTGTCCTCGTTTCATCAGCCATATAAGTATCGACACGCCTGTGCGGGTGCCTCCGTTCCCTCGTCCTGGACTCGAGACGTACCTCGATGCATAGCCACACGTCCACATGTGGCATAACAACAGTCAACAGCTTGCTTGGTCAGATCACCCATCTTGACCGCATACAGCCATGTCGAAACACCATCCAGGTGAGTATCCTTGCTCGCTACCGCCCCCTCAGTCTCACGGCCACACAGATCTGATCATGTGCAGGCGTCAGCCTGGAATTGGTGAGTGACCTCGTGTAAACCGCTTTCTACTGACACTGAATCGTCCGCGGTGCAGCCATTGGACGTTTGTGTGAAAAGTGCGACGGTAAATGGTGAGCATTTTCTCATATCATCGACTATTCTTTTCGCTAACGTGACTGAAGTCCGGTCTGCGACTCTTATGTTCGCCCTGAGACCCTTGTACGTATATGCGACGAGTGCAACTTTGGCACTTATGGCGGGAGATGCATCATTTGCGGTTCCCCAGGTACTGTACATTCACTGAATTTGTGAGGGTATTTGTTGACAGTTCATGTCATCCAGGTATTTCTGACGCATATTATTGTGCAGAATGCACCAGGCTCGAAAAAGATCGTGATGGGTGCCCAAAGATCGTGAATCTTGGCGCTAGTAGGACGGACTTGTTCTATGAGAGGAGAAGACTTGGTTTGTCCTTGGCTGTCGTGTCAAGACATTGGCTTACTTCAATTCGCTGTAGGGTTCAAAAAGTCTTAGCTGAGGGCACAACACTTGTGTGCTCCTTCGCATCAAGATCTGTCGCGCCCTCATTCAAATAGGTCTCAAGGAAGTGAAATGAATACTATCACACAGGTACTGATGTAACCAAGGACAACGCAGCCATGAGTGTTGTGTCGGGTATAAATATCCGGGTCATGATCCACACCGCCAGTAAACAGGGAAGGGAATGATGGGCTCGGGATTGTCCAAGTTTGCAAACTGTCTGTCGTAGACGTTAGTATAGCTTGTGTATCTAGATAAGTGTTTTTACCGGAATTGCGGCATGTCAACCTAGTGGGAGAAATTGATCATCAGCCTGCGTTCCTGCGTGTTATACAGATCTTACCGGCGCTTTGAAAACGACGAATAAGTGTGTCGGGTCGTGTGTATCGAGAGCCTCGCAAACAGAACACAGGTCCTTTCCGCAATATGCGCATCGGTACCAGGCACCGTGGATGCGCTCCAGGCAGCGGTCGCAAAGTGCGGTCGAATGCACAAGGAATGACAGGTACTCTGCAGGTAGGTGGTGAGACAAGGACCCTCTTGCAAAGCGACATTGCCCCAAACCTTTGGGGTCTGTGTGGAGAGTGAGTCCGCCCACAGGTCCAGCGGGCACCTTGTACCTATAAAAATGCTCGCATCTACGATCTGCGTGAGAGGAAGGCGGGACATACAACTTGGGTAAAAACCCGGTGGGGGACTGAAGCGGTCGTTGAACTGGCCGAGGAAGTTTAAAGAATGCATGCATGGGATCGTGAAGCATATACGAGCGTTCTTCGCAGGACGCACACTTTTCGCGATGGTTAGTTCAGGAGGTGTAACATGGTAGGAGACACGCGAACCAGGCTGTATGCGCCAGACGATGAGGGACATGTAGCACATTGATACCTCGTCCCAAAAATGGTCTTGAGGTCGTTTTATCAGTGAACTGTCTCGCCATTCGGGTTTATACACGTACTTCACGACATCCATCGCAAATAATCCGATGGTCTTCTGGCGGGTCGTCTGAGAGCTGCATGCGGGAACCGACTATGGTCTGTGCGTATGCTGAATAGACTGAAGAGGGCTTCGAATGGGTAGCGGTGAGAACATGGGCAGCATCCCGGGCAGTCCAGAGGCGATAGGCGCGGCGTGAGGCGGTCTGAACTTCGCGTGTTTCGAGCGGGTAAGGAATCTAACGGATATCAGGTAAACGTTTTTGAAGAGTCGATGCATGATGGCTCGTGCATACCTTGATCATGATGTGCGAAGACAAGTGCCCTCCGTCGGAAGAGTCGAGGTTCCCTGGGAGTCCCGCAGATTCGCAGTTAGCGCATATATCAACAGAATCGCAGATTGCACAATGAAAGCGTGCGCCCAAGATGTCTTGAAGGCAGCTGCGGCAACGAAAAATCAACAAGTACAAAGATATGTCAGGATAGAGCCGTACTGCGCGCACTTCACACCCGGGTGTTTCATAGCTGCGGAATGAAATATCAGATAAGAACCTGGAGGCGCTGAGTGCGTACATGGCTCTTCGTTGGCATCTTGTATCGTCTGCATACTTGGCAGGTATTCAGAATCACTCTTCGACCTTGCTGGCTTCTCCATCACTAACAGGAAGGCATGAGCAGGATGTATGTCGTGAACTTGGCTGGAAACACAAGACCGACGGGTAAATAAGTAGTCAAGATGCAAGGTAACATTGACGAACCTATAACAGGCACGGCAAAGATTGAACTTCTTGCAGGACGCACACTTGTAGCGCTTCCCGGTGATCGATGTATTGCAAGTCGAACATTTGCACGTCAGCATATCTTCCTGTTCTATAATCGACACTCTCCACCGTCAACGAATCAAACGTTTCAGGTTTGGAGGTCAAATACGCACCGACATCATCCCAGCCCCGAGGTCCCCATACTTTCTCGAAGTACGCATGACGAAGTTGTCCTTTATGACGCGGCGCAGAACGTAGCCATAACGACATCGCATCCTCAGGTGACGTAGGTTCCGAGCCCATACTGGCCATTCGATTGGTACTTGCGCGGAGCGCATGATAAATGCCCGCAGCTTCTATGCATCCGGAGCAGAGTTCATAGCCGACGTCGGAAAACTCAGACTGAGAAGATGTGGGGCTCGAAGACGGAAGACAAGGAAGAGGTTTTTCCTTGTAATTTTCGTTGCGAGCGTGTGGAGAAACACTCCAGACCGTCAAGTCCGTTCCTGACGGAGACGGAGAGAAGGGAAGTTGAGAGGACGGATAAGGAGGGTAAGAATGCACAACGTCCAGATCCCTCTCCTTACCCTTGGTAATGGCAAGGGTCGATTCGCTTGGCACGAACATACTCCCTACGGGTTCCTTTTCCCCACACATCGCGCATACATAACGAATGGCATCGAGCAGTACCCCACATTCCGAACAGGTCGTGAGTGTGCCAGGCGGCGGAGCAGCAGGTGGGAGAAATTGCAAGACGTCCGGAGGAATATCGGGGGGGATGGTCAAGGGAATCTCCTCGGAAGTGGATGAAGAAGCGGCCGAGCTTCCAGTGGGCTCTTCTTCCTCGTGAAGCTTTTGCTGCGAAGCCAGCCAACTGAGCTGCATACTATTGGGCCGCATATCGTCGTCCGACGAACTCGAGTAATGCTCATTCTCGTCCTTGACACTGAACCCGTCTTCGTACCCAGAATCGTGAGTGGAAGGGCTGCCGCCTGTGTAAGAGTAGTAATACTTTCCTCGTGGATCTCGTTCCAGCGCAAGGTCACCATCGATGTTCTCCTCCGGACGCTGATCCTCTGAACAAGACATAGACACCGATCGAGAATCGGACTCGGATGGCTCTGGCGTAGCACCCAACATGGTCTTGATGGTGCGTTCATTCTGATCTCGGAGCCATGCTGCGCCTCTGTCTCTTGCCGACAAGGAGAGTGTGTGTTCAAAAGGCGAGGCAGTAGCAGAGTGATCGTCTCCCAACCCGTCCGTCGAATTCCCAATATCCGTCCAACTAAGCTCGCCGTTGCTCCTGTTTCTCCCCTTGTACTCCTCCAAGCTCGCTAGACTAGAGGTATCGCTCAAGCTTGGGCCGTCATAATCCACAGTGATGTGAACCCGCAACGTGATGCGTCGTTTGCCAACGAAGCTCCTGCCAGAGAGGATAGATGCTGCAGAGGACAGGGGAGGGTCGTCCGAGCCGGCCTGGAAGTATTGGATGGCCTCTGTGAGATCTGACTCCGTGGAGATGTCGGTGACTTCGCCATCGTCGTCCTTATAGGAAACCGCATAGGGTGTAGCGTAGAGGGAGAAACATTGCTCGATCTACACAACGTCAACGTGTATCGACCGAGGCATTACTAGTGGCATGGGCCTGGACGCACCTTACTTTTCAAGAGGTCGTACGAACAATTCTTGGCTGACGCAAAGCTAATGTGTTTGTTTGACCGGTCAAACGTACACTTTACGACTAGTGGTCTGTCCGGGCGGACATACATACTTCGAGAGAGCAGTCAATTGGAGTACTTTCACTGCCGGTGAGATGGCACCGCATTGACGAATGCATGGCACACGCTCCGCAGCCTAATGTTCGGCACCATTGTGTAAGCGGAAGCCGATTTGGTACTCTAACTACTGATCACCACTTTTATGTAACTAGTAGGAAGGCTGGAGACTAAATACACTATGTAGTGGAAGATGCTCGTTATTACGATTGAACAACAATATTGCAGTAAACGGATGCGTAAAAAGTTAGTTCGATGGGACACAATATTACTTAAGACAGGTGGAAACTCCCAACCCCTTCCTTCATCGCCGTACACAATTTCTCTCTCATTACTTTCTTCGAGCTGTATTCCGGAAGCTTCAGGTAGTTGACGCACGTCATGACGCTAGGTAGGTAATCGTCTGCAGCGAGTGGAGCCTCGTGAGGCTTCCGAACGACAGTCAATAGTGGGTTGAGGCCACGGAAACCTGTAAGTATTGTGGCGGTCATTTGGACTTCGGATCTCTAAGATGCGACAACTACTGACCTCCAATAGGTAATTTGGGACTTCCAGTAATAAATTGAAGGAAATCACGCCGCGTCGTTGGGTCGAATTCAGACATTGTCTCAATCAGTTCACGGATGGAACGACTTTCTGAATTGAACCCATGGTCAGCCTTGATGGCCTCGTTGAGAGCTGCAATCTCATGTTAGTTCTGCCCTAGTAAGAGCCTATAAAAACATACTTTCGGTGCTCCAATCCTCGTCAGAGTTACCAAAGAGCATTACCAGCTCATCGGGGGAGAACGCCTGCAAGTCGGAGATTGGAAAGACCTTTGAGAACCCTTCTCTGAAGGCCTTAGCCTGTGGTCGAGTGCCTGTTCCAATGATGGCATCCAAGACTTCATGGATATACTGTTCAGCATTTTCAGAAGTCACAGGAATGTCGCGACCACCCGGCTGGTGATGGACACAAGTTAGGGAGCATTGCCTCACGGCTAGATTCACAGATTGCGCACCCTTAGTTCAATATCATAGCCTGGTAATGTGAAATCCAGAGCAAGATCCTCAACATTGACAATATCCATCAACGCGACTTTGCGGAAAAGCTGCTAACAAAGCTGAGGTTGCGAGC
Organism: Tylopilus aff. beelii; assembly: GCA_038094295.1. Classification (NCBI taxonomy): domain Eukaryota; kingdom Fungi; phylum Basidiomycota; class Agaricomycetes; order Boletales; family Boletaceae; genus Tylopilus; species Tylopilus aff. beelii. The sequence goes on along the minus strand of JBBPTU010000281.1, from coordinate 7,849 downwards.
GCGTACATTAACTAGGAGAACCGACCTTCTCTGCTTGCCCTTTGATAGCCACATAGCTTTGTAGTTTGGCAAGTGAATTTGCAAGGTCATTATCGACCAACTGAAATGCGATGAGCGTGATTCATGTATTTGACCACCTAATACATACTCTTAGCGAATCGATAGTCAACGGAACTTCCTCCCCAAGAACAAGCTTGATAAAGATTTTGTTGAGGGAAAGGTCGATGATCCTAGAGTCCAGCATCGCCTTAGCCACATACTGGCCGATCACTCGAAGGATGTGGGTCCGTTTTCTTCGTGAAACGAGTTAGGATGAGTCAAAAAAACAGGTCGACTTGAGATTATCACGTACTGTCCACCATCATTAGCGATATCGTCAGGGCTGATGGGAGCAGGATAAAGTCCTGTAGGATGATGGACATAGATCCCCGGAGAACCCGCTTCTGCGTCGCGCCAGATCTTAAGGTCCTTGCGCGCAAATTCCTTGGAGACGAGCGAATAGAACTCCAGAGTTGGGCCAAGGCCGGTGCCAACTTCCTCAAAGTATTCCACCTCCAGGATTGAAGATGACGACCCATAAAGTTCAAATACCTTCACCGCAGACTCGAGGATATGCTTGCGGGATATGCGAACCTTCTGGCGCTGAAGGCGGCCTAGGAAGCCAATTCCGTCATCGCGCTGTGAGGTATCCTGACCTCGATTCTGCTGACTTTGCCACTTGAGGATGAGCCGTGCATAGCCAAATGATGTAGATTGCAGGTAGTTATAGCGAGTGGCGAACGGGAAGAGGAAAGGGAAATTTTGGGGAAGGTCAATTGCCCAGTCAGGCAGACAGGAGCTATGTTACGTTAACGGATGTTGTTGTAGCTTAGAAGGACGACAAACCTAGCGACAATCATCGGCTCTTCTAATTGTCGAGTGAGCTTGGCTGTTAGTTTGTTATTGATAAACGCGGACTCTGCTAAGGCATGGCGTTCCAGGGCTCTCATCGGACGTTCAGCTTCCACTGCGTTAAGCTTGTGGAGCACACGGAGAAGACGGAGTATTTTTGCATGCGGGGCATCGTCGGGCAGCGAAGAAAGAGAGGGGCTGGGTGATCGGATTCTCGAAATCGTTTCGCTTCGCACTAAGGTACAACTAATTAGAAAAATCTGGCTGGAGCGTCACGTGGGAAAAAGATCTCACACTCTTGGTTTTGGGGTGGTCCGCTGACTTTCTTAAATTTGACAGTGTACACACCTTGCCACATAGCACTTGATGGCAGTGATCCCACCTTCTTCCTCATTTCATGCTGATGGATTGCACCATAGATGGTCAAATCAAGTGGGAGTAAGTGATCATCCATCCGGAATTCGAGGTGCCAGTCAGTGGGTTTCGCCTTCAGGGCTGCGGCGTATGAGGATTTCTGAACATGAACATTTCCTGAGCGCGTCGAAGATGTAGATGGGCCGCCTCCTTTCAAAGAGATTGGTGTCGCTATGCGGGTACCATCCGGCGTTTGTGCTTCAATTCTGCCATCATCTATGACCGCTAGGTTAGCACAGGGTCAACGATCAGCCATGAGACAAACCTTCTGTCACTGACAATGTCACGGTCTTGTCAGCCGCTAGGTCACCATCCTCATCTTCCTCGAAAACCTATATAACTTAGGCTCAGAACATGTCGCATCGAGGGGAGCTAGACCGAACCTCCGCGTCAACTTCATCATCCGTGAATTCAGCAGCGAGTCCGCTGTCTTGCACTAGAAAGTCTTCCCGTCTGGAGATGGTGTCCGAAGTTGACGCTAAGTTGGTAGTTGTAGCAGGAGAGACACTATCGGGAACTGCCGTGAGTGAACCTAATGTTCCATTTTTCACGCTGAGACGCTGGCTACGTCTCCGGTGTACTTCATTTGGTTGAGCAGCATCTGGCGTGGGGGGAAGGACCGCAGGTGGGGTTTCGTTGTCAGGCGGTGTCCGGGAGGGAGTTCCGGGACCGAAGCCAGACGCGGCCAAAGCAGCAAGCATATTGGACAGGCGACCACTACTGGATGGTAATCCAGCTAACCGAGGGCGAAGGTAGTCATTAAGGGCTTGAAATGTTGCAATTGCATGGATCGATACCACCATGTTTTGAAGATTTCGTGGGATATCAG
>JBBPTU010000280.1:0-30031 GCA_038094295.1 Tylopilus aff. beelii | reverse complement strand
TCTGTTGCCAGAGGCCTGGTCGCTGCAGCGCAATGGGGCGAAGCACTGACCGTCATTGACTCCATCCAGTCGCTTTGCGACCCGTCACCCTCAGTCCCTCCGGCGCCCACTACGAAGCAGCCTGTGCTCCGTTCGAACGATGCCCCCTCGCGACTTTCCCCAACACCAGAGTCACCCCCACCTCAAACACAACCCTCTGTTGAGCCTCTGTCCTCGGTAGCCCTTTCGTCCTTGGCTGCCTTCCAATCCCTTCCTGCTCATCTCCAGGACATGCGTACCGAGATGACCCTTTCACTGACGACCGACCTAGTCTCTGCACTGAAACTTGACCTGCTCGATCGCGTCAACTCGGATTCACAAACCTCCCACGTTGACGAGAACACGAATGTTACCCTGAAAGACCGCTTGCGACCGTTGCTCTATGGTCTTTTACGCACGAATGGAATTCGGGAGGCGATTGCCGCCTGGCGGCAAGTCGTCATATTCGAGGTAAAGGGGATCATGAAACGCGTAGGTGCACTGTCACCCCTCGACGGTCCAATATATCCACTTAACCCCGCAGTATTTCCCGTCGTTTGACGCGGACGAGGATGAAATGGCCTCCAAAGTAGTCACGAGGCAAGTAGCATAATGACTGTTCGCTGGACGGTGTATCACGGAACCCTAGTGGTCTTTCCGATCTCTTACGTTCAATGGACCACGCAGCATTCGCCTCCACCATCTCTCGCGTGTACACGAGTCTTTTCAACGGCATCGAGGGACTGCAGGCTCAGAACGCCGCTCTGAGCGACGTAGTGGAGAGTCACACGTGAATAAGCCTCGTTTACTTTGCACCCGTGTCCGTACTTGACCCCCTCGCAGGTCCGCGTCGGTATCGATAGACATCGTGTCTCTACAGGAAGAACTTGGGGATATTCTTTCGTCTGCAGCAGATCTCTCGAACAAGTTGGCAGCCAAAGTCGTCAGTTGCCGTTCAGAGCAGCTCGCCCAATTAGATCTGCCAAGCTTCCTCGCGTTCTTCAACCAATCCTGGGATTTCGTCATCAGATGCGAGGTCATTTGCCGACGTATGATCATGGGACTGCGAGGCACTATACTCAGTCAGGTAGGTTACGCCCTCGCCGTCATTTATTACGACGTCATGACCGGACCGGTGTGTCGTTTTCGCTCGTTTAGGCCAAATTATTCCTACAAGCCTTTCATCAATCAAGAATTAATCAGTCCGCTAAGTTAGTGGAGGATGAACAATGGAATCAAGTAGACGTTCCATCCACAGTCCAGCATGCCGCTGACGTGTTGGTCGACTCTGCTGTGCGGGACTCCCCTGACCTTGTCATAGGTAGCCAAATGTTATCCACCGCTGTGCCCTCCAGTCCGACAAACGGGAACTTGAAGCCTACGGTCTCTCCTAGCAAACAAAATGGATCGGGAGCTACAACAGCAAAATATATACACATCGAAGAGCGACCGTACTTCTGCGTCTCAGCGACCAGCGCTGTCCTAGGGCTTCTGCTAGAATATCTGAAGCTCGTAGTCAATCTTCCCATGCTAAACACGGATACAATGAGCCGAGTCATCGAGTTTCTCAAGGCGTTTAACTCCAGGACCTGTCAGGTAGTGCTGGGCGCGGGCGCGATGCGTTCCGCAGGGCTGAAGAACATCACGGCAAAGCACCTTGGTTGGTATCTCTTCTTATTGTTTTCGTTGCGCGTGTGAACCTTATCGAGTGGTCTAGCCCTTGCTTCCCAATCACTCTCCATAATGGTGGCGCTCATTCCGTACGTCCGGGAGACTTTCCGGCGCCATCTTAGTCCAAACCAGGCAGTCATGCTGGTCGAGTTTGACAAACTGAAGCGGGTATGTTAAGGTTCGCGCCAGTTTCGGGTCCACCGGATTGATTGCCTGGTACAAGGATTTCCAAGAACATCAGAACGAAATACACTCGAAATTGATTGCTATCATGGGTGACAGGATTAGTGCCCACGTCAAGTCGTTGCAGGTCAACAATACACCACGCTTTTGCGAGTGTGAACCTGAGAACTGACATTATGTTGGCAGACGATTAATTGGGAGGTACCAAAGCAAGGCGACGGGGTCAACGACTACATGGAACTCTTGATCAAGGAAACTGTCACACTGCACAAAGTCCTTTCGCGGTATTTGTCCGCACCAATTGTGGAGGTTCGTCCGTTGGGTAGCATGTTATCACAGTTGTTGACCGTGTGCTTTGTAGTATGTGATGTCACAGGTATTTGCCGCCATCAATCACCGCCTCTCCGAAGAGTACGGTCAGATCGAGTTACAAAGCCAGGAGGCCAAGGACAGGCATGTGACGTCTGCTTACATCAAAATGCCACATCTGACCTTGTGTGAAGGATGTTAGCGGACGCGCAGTTCCTGCACCAGAAACTGTCGGTGCTAAAAAACGTTTCTGCTCCGACTGGTATGCTGGAGACCCTCGTAGCCGAGAAGCCGGTACCTCGCAAGTCTGCACTTGGCAGCTTGCGTGCGACCGTAGGACCAAACGAGCGACTCAGGGGGCTCCTATCGAGGAGAGATAGCACCAAGCCGGACAAGCCATTACCGTCAACTACACTGACTGCATCTCCTGATGATAGCATTGCAGACAAGTTCGTGGGAGATCCTCGCAGCAGTTCACGCACCTCTAGCGTGGTACTCACGAGTGTGGCAGCACCCACAGCTGCGGATGGGAATGTCGTGGAGGGAAATGCGCTGGAAAGTCAGGAATGGTTGACGGAAAATCCAATCTCGTCGGAGTCGTCGCTACTGGGTGTTCTTGGAGGCTCTTCCGGTAGCAATGGCGACGAGCAACATGGCATGTCCTCGAGCTAACACGTCGATTACCATTCTCGTGGAGTCATTCCTGACACACTGGAGACACATTTCGGAATCTCTGCATTGATTTACGCTGCTGGTACTTATTCCCGGTCCGATCTACGCTACCCTGGGCTATATATATTGTAAAGAAAAGGCCGGAGTCCGTCCCTGCTAGGAACAGCAGAAAGCAATGCACCACCATCAAGGCACCTTTTCGCACAGCACGGTTAAATCGAAGGGGCGAGACAAGGCCGAGAAGTTGCGAGAACGTTATGGAAACGCAAAACGTGGACGTTGAAGCACGCGAGCAACGTTGTCGTCAGCCCGGAGATAAGTATGATGACGCGATTTGCAAGATGAGTGCAGAAAGAGAGCAGGGTGGCAGGGTGGGACCACGTCGCCGTCGGACTTTTTTTCTGTTGGGGGAATATTCGCCAACTCATCAGGCTGGGGCGCCTGTAGGCAGATGGCGTGATTCGGACCGTACCCCATGACCCAAACGGTCGCCACATCCTCGCCATCCGGCGAGCTGTCTTGGGTCCTGGACTGCTGGGGTAGTGACGTGCAACGTAACGCGAGCCACCCGAGCGGTGAGATGAAATTGATGGCGGCAGCGGTCAAACGTGCGATGGGCTTGCAATCACGCACACCGTCGAGTACCGCTCTGGAGGCGCCCGCACGTTTGCAAGCCAGAGAGGTCCAGCTCGACTTGTTTCGAGCCGTCCGGTTAGATTAGATGCGGAATATTTTCTGTTTTCTTTTTTTTTGGGTTATCCTCCCTGCCGTCACATGTGACATGGACATGGACTTGTCCCCTTTGAGTCATTTCCTCTGCCAATTTACGCCAGTTTGCGAAATTTCCATTCCTCCTGTGCCGTCCCCATATTTAAGCACCAGTCCCAGTCCTCCGTTCCTTCTTCCAACGTCTTGCATCCTTTGTTCCTCGTCGTCGACCTTTCACCTCTGCTGCCCTTCGCCCCTTCGTCCCCATGTACGAGGAGATCTGCCTCACATGCTCCAGGCAGCTCCCTGACGACAGGTGCGTACTCTTCCGGGCCGTTCTGCCCATTCCTCACGCGTATGTTAGTCGTGCCTACTGCAGTGACGAGTGTGAAGCACTCGACGTTCACAACTCCCCCTCGATCTCTTCCGCCAGCAGTGCGCTCTCTTCTCCCCACATCGACCATGCCCTCGGTGGCGAGGTGCCCGCCCTGATGCCTTCCGCCCTCGGCAGTGCGCTCACCAACTTTAGGAAACGCGACAGATATTCCACTTCATCTTCCTCCTCTTCCGTCTCCTGGTCTGTCTTCACCGATGAGGACGACGAGCCCCTCGTCGGAATCGACGATGATTCCGGATGCGAAGTTGACTGCGTTGAGCCTGGCATCGACCCTTCCATCCGTTCGGCCGCCTCCCACCATCACCCTGCAAAACCGTCGAGTTTAATGTATACTCGTCGACCTTCTGCAACCAACCACCATTCCATGATCCCCCTTCTGCACCGCCGCACTTCCTCCAGTTCCTCTTTGAGCCATGTTCCTTCTCCCACAGATGACGAACCCCAAGTCGCTCATGAGGCTTCCCATCCTGGCCGCCACGAATTACCTATCTTATCTCACGAGACAGAGAAGGACAAATCTACCGTCACGTCGAAAACCAAAAAGAGCCGCAACCGTGCGAGTCTGCCAGCGTACTTTTCGCTTCTGCAGATAAGCTCCCCCCAGCGATCGCATCCCCTCCCTCCTTCCGGCAATCCCATTGACCATAACCCACGGCCATCCCCTCCGACTCCGAAATTGGCATCATTGCTTACTGCGACAGGTTTGCGCTCTACCTTGGAATCGACGCCACGCGGCCGACGTCGCGAACCAGAACCACCGCAATATGCCGACTCTCGTTCTCATTCACGTTCACGAACTCGCCAGGGCGCGCTTGCACCCGAATCACGCGGGCGTCATGACAGCCGAGCAAGCGTAGAGCAAGTGTTTGATTGGTCCTGCGCTCCTTTGCCTAGGGGCCGTCCAACCGCCCGGCGCAACAGTTCTCCCCTCCCAAAAATGGTGCTGTGTATGCAGGAATTCGAAGATCCGGCTTTGGTCGCTCCTGCTGCCCACAATGAAAGACGTGGACGCTACCGCACACACGAACTGGAAGGCCGGGGTTCCTCGAGGGATGCGCCCGGCTATGGAAACGGACGTAGCGGCCTGAGGGAGCGCGAACGTACTGCGGGTCGTTGGTAGCGCTGTCTGTGATGCGATGATGCCCATCCGTTCCATCCCGCGTCTTCGGCAACCCCAAAAATCGACCATGCACTGAGAAAGGAAACGAACCGCAGGCTGCGCCTATGAAATTGTTTTTACACTCTCTTTTCGCCACTTTTGCATCTTCATCAAAACACTTCACCCGCATTACTCCCTACTCGCCTTCTATTCCGTTCTGCGTACTATATCTATATCTCAAGAACCCAGGTATTGACTCAAGAAAATTTACGGAACTCATACCAACATTGGCAAATTTTGCCCCTGCATGCATTTGTTATCTATCGCTGTCGCACACAAAACACCTTACAATTCTCTGCATTGAACATCTTCATGAAGCATAGTTTGCTTACCGTCGTTAAGGAGATCGTTTTATTCTTCTACCTTGATTTCACTCGCAAGGATAGTATAATATGTCACTACACGAGCATTTCGAGCGAAACTGGGACGCGTCTTTTGTGCAATGGAAGATGCACGGTGTATCCACGTGTCGGCGGTGATTTGGTGTCGAGTCAGGGCACTCCCGCAGTGCCGGTGTGACACCCCCCCAGTGCGTGAAATGGAAGGGGGGTCGCTTTCCATTCTCGATGCGTGAGCAGGCCTGCAGTCCGGGCTCAACAGCGAGACCAAGGCCATTGCCCTTCCCTCTCTCCCATTGACCTCCATTGTCTCACAGGAACACTCCAGATCCACATTCGCAACGCTGGAGGCGCTGCATGTCCATCCAATCGACCCATAAGCCAGCTAGTCACCATTGATCCCATCACCCGACTGGACTTTGCCCAGGACGCCCGTCCTTCACTCCAGGGACCTGCTACAAGGCTGGAATCTGCCACGGAACCAAGCCATATTACCGCCACGTCAAGACATTCCATTCTCCAAACACAGCCACCCAGTTCTTTAGTTCCTTCGACACGTCCTCGTACACTCGTAGAGGACTCTGAGGGTGACTCGCCCCCTCCTGCTTCGTCGGGTGCGCTTTTCGTTCGCTTTTCGTTCGCCCGTCTCCAACTCAACATTTCCTGTCCTCTGATTGTCCCCAGATTCAGCGAGGGCGTACAAGAGACAGCGAATAGACAACCAAACCACCAACTCCACCACCATCTCTCCCATTGACCGTACTCTTTGTGCACAGACTTCTTCCACAGATAGGATGTACATTCCCCGTCCAGACAAATCTTTTACCTCATCGCCATCCATCAACTCCATCTCGGAGGCCGGCCCGTCCTCAATCACATTGGATAAAGCGGCTCGCTCCAATGGTATCACCTCCGTCAACGGGTTCAAGCCCAATGGATCGATGGCAATGAGCAACGGTGTCTCCAAACACCCCTCCATAGCGCGCGTGTCCCTACCCGGCACCACGTTGTATGACGACCCTTACGTAGACAGGGAAGAATTCGTCAGATTAGTTATACAGAGTCTACGAGACGTAGGCTACATGTGAGTCATCCTTTTGTCTTACCTGTCCTTTTATCTCGTCATTATTGTGCTGAATGGGATTTCTGTAGCGAGTCTGCTGCTACTCTAGAAGCAGAGTCGGGTTATTCCTTGGAGGCGCCGGAAGTCACCGAATTCCGACAGTATATTCTAAACGCAGATTGGGCGAATGCAGAAGCGCTACTCTCGCACCTTGCTGCAGCAGATGAGGAGGCGATCTGGGTGCGATCGACATGCGTTCACCTTAAGAATTAGTAACTCTTACACGTCTACTCTTAGGAGGCCCACTTTCTCATCGGGAGACAGAAATACCTCGAACTCCTGGAAGCCCGGAAAACGACAGCTGCGCTGCAGGTCCTACGTAATGAATTAGCTCCTCTGAGTACAAATGCAGAGCAACTGCACGTATTGTCGAGGTGCGCATTGAATGATTCCTTCCCGAGAAGATCACATCCTTATCACCCTCGTAGTCTGATTATGTGTTCTGATCCTGAGGACCTGCGCCGGCGCGCCTCTTGGGATGGCGCATCAGGGGCGTCTCGGCGAACATTGCTCTCCGAACTACAACGTAAGCCTTCCTGTACTTCACTTTCCCTTGATGCCAACGGACATTTATACCAGAGTTTATACCCTCCACGACTATGATCCCTTCCCGTCGACTCGCCGCTCTACTAACGCAGTCACGATATTATCAAAGGGAGCATTGCCTATATCACAACGCCCCAATGAATGCTACTTCTTTCTCACTGTTCTCGGACCATCACTGTGATAGGGAGGATTTCCCTTGCGTAACAACCACTGTCCTCGAGGTACACACGGACGAGGTGTGGAACGTGGCTTGGAGTCATGATGGCTTACGCCTGGCTAGTGCAAGCAAGGACAAGACGGCCATAATTTGGCGGATCGGTGCAAGTATTCTATTATTCGAGGAAGTTCTAGACTGACACTCCATAGTCTGATGCCGAACCTTCTTCCCGTGAATGCGTGGTGGAGTTTACACTTCGGGAACATCCTTTCCCCGTAGGCGCTTTGGCGTGGTCGCTTGATGACTCAGTCCTGGCTACCTCCGCGGACCAATTAATAATGCTCTGGGATACCAAGGTAACGATCGTATTTACTATCATGTCGGGAAGCTGTAACATATTTCGCTAGACCGGAAAGTGCATACACACTCTTGATTCTCATTCAGAAACGGTGTCTGCGCTCGTATGGTTACCAGACGGCTCAGGCTTCATGTCGGCAAGTTTGGATCGCAAAATATTCTCGTGGGTAAGTTCAATTCATTGGTGCCTTCCGAGTATGTTTCACATTTCGCACAGGACATGGCCGGGAAGCTTCGAGACGATTGGTCTGGTGTGCCCATTCGCGTCACTGATATGGCTGTCACTCCAGATATGACGAGGCTTGTGACGGTTGGAATGGACTATGTCGCAATACCAACTATAACGGCGGATGTTAGCCGAGGTGTCAGTCGGGAGCCAACACCACCCCCGCCAAGCAACGGGAATGGCGCTACAGTGAATAGTGGCCGGCAGTCGGAGAATCGGATGATTGTTTATGACTTGAAGAGCAAGGCCATCGAGCTGTAAGTGTCGCGCCTTTGTTACATTTAGCTAATGGAAATTGGGCTGCTCAGGTCGCTTCCTACGGACGGTGAATTGACCAGTGTGAAGATATCTGAGGATTCCCAATTCGCTCTCATCAACCATGCACCAGACGTGAGAAACGTTTAACTTCGGGCTTTTTATGGATTATTGATAAGGCGTATGATAGGAGGTACATCTATGGGATTTGAACGAGGGACGTCTCGCGCGCAAGTTCACTGGGCAGCACCAAGGCCACCACGTCATCCGGAGTTGTTTCGGAGGTATTGATGGCAACTTTGTGGTCAGCGGAAGCGAAGGTTGGTGCTGGTGCTTGTTCCACGACGTTGCTTCACTCAGTGATTTTAGATCGAAATGTCTATGTCTGGCACCGGGATACCGGTGTGCTTCTCGAAATCCTCCCGGGACACGGGATTGGAAGCGTCAACTCGGTCGCGTGGAATCCACGGAACGAACGGATGTTCGCGTCTTGTTCAGATGACTTCACGATTCGGATATGGGAACCATTACCCCAGCCCACCGCTGGCGGATTGCCGTCTTCCGGTGACATCGGAAGAAATGGAAAAGGCAAGGGTAAAATCCGGTCATAGGAACCGTCCGTGTGGTGTGGGCTCACATGTGCTACATCATCCTTCATTTTGCATGGACAATTGGCATACGCTTGCACTCAACTCACCTTGCTACTTCAATCTGACTCGGGTTCGCATATCAGCCGAACATTTCACTCGTGATTATTTCTCCACTTTAACCAATATCATGACCCATGTTACGCACATAGTTACAATAACATTCTGATCGGGAACGTAGGATACTCGATGGTGTAGGACATAGACCAATATCAACAACACGTGACTCCTGCCTTGGTTCTCCACTACCGCTCACTGGCAGTATCGCGAATTCCAATGAATCCTCGCGCGTGGCTATCTCTCGTATTCGCGTTACACATCCTGGCCCGCGAGCCCACTTGGAATGGAAAGACCCCACCAGGATCCGACGAACCCAAGGTTTTCTTGCCGTTTTACGTCCCGCCTGGTGCCAAAAGCTATGATTCCTCGTCCCCGCTGATGCAGTATCGCGGTCTATGGAGTCAGTCTTACTCGAGCTCGTACATCGGAGGCCAGTCTCGCTGGACTGACGAACCCGGGGCCCGGGTATCCTTTACTTTTGTCGGAACTGGTATCGAGTGGTTCGGATCCCAAGACAGAACGCACGGTATCGCCATCATTTTTATAGATGGTCAAGAGGTGGACGCGATTGATGCTTCGAGCCACATCCCGCGCGCTCAGCAGCGACTGTTCTGGAAGTACGATCTTCCGTATGGTAAACACCGCATCGAGATCGAACACACTGGAAGGGGACCAGATGGCATGGCCAACTCGATTACAGACGTGGATGCCATGATCGTAACGGAGGGCCGTGATTACGGTAATGCGTTTTCTGTGCCGATCGAGCAGGTCAAAGATACTCAAGACTACGATCGGGACGAATGGACATTAATCCAACAAGGTTCCACCGGCATCGCTGCGATGCAATTGGCTGTCATATCTCCTAGCCACGTCCTTGTAGTTGATAAGGTGGAGCATAATCCGATATCCGTCGATGGCCATCCAGCGTGGGGAGCACTGTTCAACCTCGATACGCAAGCGGTCATGCCTTTAAGGATACAGTCGAATTCGTTCTGCGCTGGTGGTACCTTTCTGGGTAACGGAACCTTGGTCAACGTTGGAGGAAATCCCGTCATCGAAAGCTTCACATCGCCTGCAGACTTTGGCCACTTGGATGGTCTTCAAGCTGTTCGCCTTTTCCATCCGTGCCTTTCCTCTGACGTATCTCGATGCTATATGTACGAAAACCATGTTCACATTCGAATGGCGAGTCCGAGGTGGTACAACACCGTCGTTAGGCTGCCCGACGGCAGTGCAATGATCATCGGGGGATCCAAGAAAGGCGGCTGGATCAACAATGCGACCGTCAACAACCCAACCGTGGAGTATTGGCCACCAAAGTCAATTCGTGGTTCAAACGGACTGCCAATCCGTCTGCAGTTCCTGGTCGATACGTTGAATGCTAACCTATTCCCGATCGCCTTTGCCCTCCCTGATGGTAGGGTATTCATGGCTGCAAATCAGGACGCCATGATCTACGATTGGAAAGCGAACACAGAACAAAGGCTCCCCCGAATACCAAACGGCGTCCGCGTCACGTACCCAATGGCGGGTGTTGGACTTCTCCTCCCACTATCTCCGGGAGACTATACGCCAGTGATTCTCATATGCGGCGGCTCCACGATCGATGACACCATTCCTGGCTTTGAAATATCGTCACAAGATTCTGCTTCCAGCCAGTGTTCGAGAATCACGCTGACGGAGGCCGGAATCGCTGCCGGGTGGGAAGAAGAGAACCTTCCTGAACCTAGGCACATGCCTGATGCTGTGTTACTCCCAACTGGACAAGTTTTTATTGTCAATGGTGCCAAGACGGGCATTTCTGGCTATGGCAATGTCAAAGGCCAGGTCGGAGCTTCGAACGCCGATAATCCCAATCTCACCCCTGTTTTATATACGCCCGATGCGCCACTTGGTGAACGATTCTCCACCGTCGGCATGAAATCAAGTTCAATACCTCGTATGTATCACTCGGTAGCAACGTTGACACCTGCTGCGGATATCCTGGTTGCGGGAAGCAACCCCAATCTGGACAGGAGCGAGGTGAAATATGGAACAGAATATAGGGTGGAGCGATTTCGGCCACCATATATGGATGCAAGGCGACCGAACATCACTCAGCTCCCTTCTCATGTCTTCTACGCACAGCCTTTCGAGATGAACGTCAACATTCCTTCCAGGAAGAGTGCCACAGAACCAATGATCTGGGGTGATTCCTTTTTTCGTCTCTTGTGGATTATCAGTTGATCATCCCATCAAGTCGCATTGATGGATTTAGGCTTCATCACGCACGCGGTGCACGCGAATTCCAGACTAGTATATTTGACCGTTTCGACGTTCCAGAATGGAGAGAATATGATCCTTGACGGGCCACCGGACGGTAATATCTACCCGCCAGGCCCTGGATGGATCTTCCTCGTCGTCGGCGGAGTCCCGAGTCAAGGAAGGATGGTCATGGTTGGGGATGGGGAAGGTCCTCCCGTGGACGAATCCGCTTGGGAGAAGTAAGTGTGCGTGTGATATCACTTACAACTCCTTCTGATTTGCATAGCATGTTAAAGCACACCACCGTTGATCAGTACGAGGAATCTAAGGGGAGAGGCAAAATCCATCAAATGGCCAAGTTCGGATAGGACTGTCACTAGCTTCTCATCCCCGTTCCTTCGATTTGCATTGTATATCTCGTTGTCGTGCCACTTTACGTTGTTCTTGTTACTCAGCTCATTGATATGTATTACTTGGTCTCCAAAGATGTACAATCTGACAGTGGGGATCACAGAGCTCGTTGTTTCATCCGACTGCTCACGGTTCTTAATCCAGCATAAACCTTTCCAGGCGGTGAACCGAGGATGAGGGATACAATCGCATCTCGTGCTATTTTGATGTTTTGGAATGACCCCATGATGTGAATTTTTCTGTGCAACGAAATCAGAAACTGCAGAAAGAATATAAAGAATATTAGAGGTACGTGTCTGCAAGCACGATTCGCGTGCGGCTTGCATTTTCGATCGTGAATTTCGTCTTTCCATCCTGTCCTGCTATCCGACCTGGGAAAAAAAGATGAATGGCGGCTGAGGCGACAGACAATCACATACCAATAGCTCGCGACAGGTGATCTCCATGTAGCGTTTTCACATCTTTGATTTCAAAAGAGTCGAGATAAAGATCGTCCAGACGAAGAAGTGCGATGGCATCCTTCGATACTGACTGTTAGACGACAGACAAACATAGTTCACGTTGCTCACATTGACATCGAAACCTAATGCATAAGCTTTGACGAAATCGGCACCTTTTTGAATCGAACCAATGTCTTTCGTGTGTCTTGATGTCTACCCGCAGTGTAAGGCTCGCAAGGGATCGAAGACTAGCAAATGCGTACCCGGATTTCGACGCATCGACGTTGAACGTTCATTCGAACTTGCAGGCCAAGGATCTCTGTGAGCGGCGAGAATATGTTGATCCAATCTTTTTTGATGGGCGTCATGCGGTGCGGTGGTATAGGAATACGTCGGGTCTCCGATTTGAGAGTGGTCGATTGGATGGCGGACGCTGGGAGGGCGGGGAATGACGGTACTGATGTGGGTTGAGGCACTGACTCGGGGTCGACATTGATTGCAAGTTCGCCGTCCTCCCTTCCGTGTTCGTGTATGGATTCTAGGTCGACGAGAGGCTCCAACTGCATATCTTCGTCTCCGTCCGCACTACTTTGCTTCTGTGAGCCTAGTTTTATGTTGGAATTGATGATAGCCCTTCTTTTCCTAAGGCTTCTCCGGGTTTTCTTGTGAGCATTGAGTGTTGTAGCGACACGCGTGACGACCATGATGGAGAGAGATAACGCTACAAGTACTACATCACGTAATCTATAGTCAAAGCCCACGTCTCTTACTTGTTACTACCATGTCTAATACCATCGGGAGCACCAGAGCCCTCGACACCAGCAGAAAAGAGGGTATGAAAGCCATCCAAATGCACGGGACATCTTCCCTTAGAGAGCGTGCGCCTTAGCTTTACAGGGCTTGCTCAGTTCTCTGGGCAAAGCAGCCAACAGCCCTTCTTCAGACTCCACAAAGCAAGTACGGAAATTATCGGAAAAAATCAACGAGATATTGGGGGATGGTGGCCAACCACAAGACGATCAGCGCGACCAGGTGAGTATACCTTCGAAATCCAATCGACCACCGACTCATCGAATGTAGCTCCTGAATGAAGACAGACTTCCCATCATCGACATTTCCGAGCCCGTTGATGGTGATTCTGAGTCGGACACTTCTGCCGCTTTCGTTCCGGAACCAGAGTTTACTCCGTTGTTTCTTCTGCCATCGGATGAAAGGGAGCGACGACGGCTCGAACGCGACCGCATTCTGGATTTACTCGAGGAAGAGGAACGTTTGCAGCAACTACAAGAAGATAGGAATGCGGAAGAAGAACGG
The DNA here is from genome assembly GCA_038094295.1 of Tylopilus aff. beelii. Taxonomy (NCBI): domain Eukaryota; kingdom Fungi; phylum Basidiomycota; class Agaricomycetes; order Boletales; family Boletaceae; genus Tylopilus; species Tylopilus aff. beelii. The sequence goes on along the minus strand of JBBPTU010000280.1, from coordinate 16,796 downwards.
AAGGAAGCGATCAGAAAGCGGAAAGAGTCAGCGAAGATTGAGCTAGAGCAGCTCAAAGCAGCGCAAGAACTGCGTAAGAAGATGGGACGGGCCCTCGTTCGGAATGCCGGAGTGGCGGAGAGTCAACAAGAAGAGGCGACACGCTTGAAGCCTCTGTCCTCGTCTCCGGTTACAAAGAAGAGCGTATCCTTCGCAGACCCCCCAACTGCGGAGGCTGAGAGCAGGGACCAGCAAACACCGACACGCCAGCCCGACTGGGGTGATGTTACTCCAGGTAGACTGCGTGCAGAAAAGCGTACACCTCTGGTGAGTGCAGTCGAGACGCAGAAATACCCTATGAAGATGCAAGTTGTAGAGCGGCGTCTCGCGGCCCCTACCCTTCCCTCTCATAATAACGTCGCAGACTCGGACGACGAATCTCCCTCCACAGAAAGTCCCACTCTACGCTCGGAAAATTACCCTTTGGATGAAGAGGAGGTATCTTCGTCAAGCAACGACTCGCTAGACGAGGAGCCACTGGAAGAAGAATTCGATTACGATGCTGCACGACATCACCGTGAAATTGCGCTGGAATACCATAAGAAGAGGCATACAATCGGTGCCGAGACTGCAAAGGCACTGGCCGCGCATGCACCCGATGACTACCAGCAAAAAGAAACTGTGAGTTCGCGAGATATCATGCTTTTTTTTCGAGGCCAATAATGTTCTCAGTGCCAGCCGAACAGACCGCCACCATTGTCACGTTTCCGAGCGGACCGTATGGCAGCAGTCTACGACAAATCTCAGGATCCTATGTCTACCTCGATAGAACAAACTATCACCCCGGTCTCCCGTATCAGATCCCTTCAAAACTCTGTGAAGCTTGGAACACTTGAAAATGATCAGCTGGTAGGAGGAGATTCTGGAGAAAGCGGGAGCGAAGATGAGGCTGTCAGAGAAGTTGTTCACATGTTGCAAATGGGGAGCATCCAAAATGCCGGTCCAGATTTCAAGCCAATGTCCATCGTACAACATTCTGACGCCACGCAGTCTACGACGGGAGGGATGTCGGGTGTGACGAATCCCCCAAGGTTCAAACCTGCCCACGGGGGAGGGTCCACAGCAAGGACCATTTTCCAGGATAATAACAAAGACAACATCCAGTCCCAGCCGACTATTTCAAACGTTATCGAGCGAAGGGCCCCAACGGCATCTCCTAGCCGACATTTCCCTATCAGCAAAGCTCCCCTTCGACCCTCAGTCAAAGCTTTGGAACCGGCATCTTGCATGATTATTGACTCCCCATCATTCCCCATGACTGGCAGCTCTCTGTCACCTCAGCAAATGCAGCCTGCCAGCCAACATGAGTCTCAGCGTACCGCTCCGTCTGTGGAGAAACCTATCTCGAGATTTATGCATGAAAGGAAAAGATAATCAAATAATATTTCTGCTTGCCATATTTTTGTTAGCAGTACGCGCGCAATGATTTCGAGCGTGAACGCAGTATTCCAGTCCTAGTGGCCTCCCTCTGGCGGTAAAGTTTTTAGTGAGCACCAGTGGTGACCAGATATGGCGTCACTTCCATAAATGGCAAATGAAATCTGGATCGGTTGCGGGTCGACGTAGCAAGGGTTATGATCGTCCTGTTCAGCGTTATTTTTCGTGTGCTTGTCGCCCTCTTTACCGAAAGTTATTTTCAACCTGACGAATACTTTCAAGCACTTGAGCCCGCGCACAAATATGTTTTCGGTTATGGTCACCTCACCTGGGAGTGGCTGACCCCCGAGCCTTTGAGGAGCATGTTATACCCCGCACTCAATGTCCCAGTATACTGGGTACTGAAAATTTCTGGATTGGATATATACCCCGCGTTGGTGGTACGTTTTAGTACGTTCTCAACCGACGTATCTTATACCAATAGGTCGCTGGCCCAAGGGTACTCCATGGTCTGCTTGCCGCGCTAACAGACGTGTGGGTACCAAAACTCGCCAGCGTAGTTCTCGACGGCACCTCTAGCAAGGAAATCGCGGACCGAGCAACTGTGGCAGTACGTGTCCGTGTTTGTGGCGTTCAGTCATCCAATGATCAGGGCTTATAGTACCTCCTTTCCATAACCTCTTTCTTTCACTCATTGTCCTTGTCAAGATCTTTGTCAAATTCACTGGAAGTATCCCTCACGACTGTCGCATTAGGATATTTCCCATGGGACGCCTTAACTGGGTCCTCCTTACCTGACTTGTACGTCCTGCCGCGTGATTTGGCTGCTTAATCTCATGAAGCCCTGAAGGCCTAGGCTCAGACGTTGCACAATTCTAGCGGGGATTGCATGCAGCATTAGACCGACCAATGCTATAATCTGGGTATACATGTTCTCTTTCCTGCTCGGGCGCGTCAGAAGAAGACCAATGCTCCTAGTAACCATCCTGCGAGATACAGCATGTATTGGGTTTGTACTGGCTTTATTCCCCACACAGACTGTTCTTTGATCTTTCTTCAAGCTCAATAGTTCTTCTGGTCATTTTTGCATTAGACACGTGGTTCTATGGCCGGCCGACGTTGACGTTGAAGAATTTCCTACTAGTGAATGCGTCGCCAGTCTCATCGTTCTACGGATCGAGCCCATGGCACTATTATTTCTCGCAAGCATTTCCCATTCTGTGTACTACGGCACTACCGTTCGTTGTTCATGGGTTTTGGCTCGCATCCGGGAAACCTAGATCAAAGCTGTGTGCCATGGCGGGGTGCATCGCATGGACAGTATTCGTCTATTCGTTGATTGGACATAAGGAATGGCGGTTTCTGCATCCGCTTCTACCCATGATGCATATTCTGGCCGCCAAGTCCATTGTCGAGCTCATACAACGCCAGGAAGCCAGGCATACAAGGCGTATCGCGCGAGCCCCTGCTGCATGGAGACGACCCCAATTTATCATTGCAATGTTTTTGTCACTATCAATCCCAGCTTCTGTCTACGTCGTGTTCTTCCATTGCACGGGTCAGATCGGGGTCACTTCATTCTTGAGGCAACTTCCCGCCAATAACTTCACAACAATTGGGCTTCTGATGCCATGCCATTCTACACCATGGCAAGCGTATCTCCATCGTCCAGACCTCGCACAGCCTGGAAAGATGTGGGCGCTGGGATGCGAGCCACCACTGGGGTATGGCATGATATTTGATTGGTTCCCGAACAAATACTGAGCAAATGACCCAGGCTTCGGAATCCCACCGAGTACAAAGATCAGACCGACATTTTTTTCCAGTCCCCAATTTCATACATAAAATCTCACTTCCCAATTCATGTCGATCCTGCATTCCCATTGTCTCCGTTCGCCTTCTCAATTCCAAATGCAACCTTTTTACAGACATTACAGACGATCGAGGACCAGTCGGGCTCATGGGATCTCGGATGGCGACATGAGTGGCCGAGCTACATGGTTTTCTTTGGCGTACTCTTGAAAGAACCTGGAATACAGACATTGTTTGAGGCGAACGGGTATGCTGAAGTGTGGAAAGGTGGGAGGCTGTGGGAAGGAGAGGGTAACAGGAGAGGAGGAGTGAGGGTCTGGGCCTACGGAGGTAGGAGCAACACCGAATAATGGACATCCTTCCTGAGTAGATAACATTTGATTGATTGGCCCGTCGTCATTAAACGTCGCCAAACCACAGACCGATTGTAAAGAGTAATAGAATTGAGAACGCGTGTACCCATCACATTGTTCAATGCAGATATGGATTAATAGCACCTCCACTCGCATGCGTCCCAACTTCACTTATTCTGACGTCGAGTAAGCTGGTTCAAAATGTCAGCGCATACAGACTGAGGGCGTTAGATAATTACTTACTCTACGACGCTTCTTCAATCTGGAATACGATGTTAGAAAGAAATGTGGCGACGGTAAGGGACTTACTTGTGTTTCTTCATCTTCTTTCGTTTCTTTCGGCGAGTGCTGTCAGCATGGATGGTAACCCATTCCTGTGCTGTCTCTTTAGCCAATGTCATGTCATCCTTGGTGCTCAGTCCAAGATAAGACAAGGACTGCTCCCAGGCGATGGCGCCTCCGACGCGGTTCATTACCAACGTGTGGGCAAGCTGACGAGCAGCATCGGCATCTGCCTCAGGAGATGACTCCGGAGGGTTATCAATAGTGGCAAATGAAGTGAAGGAGCCATTGCTGGCCTGATCTTCGACAGAGGTGAATAACGGGGTGGAAGCGTCGGCGGCTTCGAAGATGGCAGAAGTCGGCTGGTCTAGAAGGAGTAAAGGCCGGTGTAACGAGAAGAACTGATGGAGTTTGTATTCCTTGGAAGAGATGGCAGGATGGACCGGAACGTGGTAGGTGGGCGCGGAAACACTGGATGAAAGGGAGAGAACGCTGTGCGAGTGGGCCTGAGGATGCGTTTCAGCCGGCTTGCTGGATGGTCCATCGCCAGCAGATGCAGGATTGACCGTTCCGTTTGCATTGGCTGACCCACTGGCGGTTGGTTCCGTGGTATTGTCCACGTTGTTGCGGCCAGGTTGCAAGACAGGCTTTGGCGGCTTGGCAGAGATAAAGTGTCGTCCGCCCCCTGGTTTCGAGGAGAAAAAGGAAGAGTAAGCTCTGCCTGCTGTGTGCGCAGGGCGAGCTAGGCGGGCGAACAACGACATGCAAGAACGTGAGCACGGTGGCCGAATGCGGCTCAGAGCAGGCCACCCTGCCACAATTTATCACAGCTACAATACAGCATCATCCTTGTGGTCCAACAATGATCGTTGGACCACAAGGACTACGTATATAAAGACCTCTATTCACCACAATGTCGCGTCCAACAGCCTGTTTCGATTTTCATGTCTTGTTCTACTTCTCGCAGAAATTCTGTCCCAACAGCCTCCACCACTTCGACAAATATTCGGCCGAAACGCGGTTCACTAGACCTTCTCCTATCCTTGGCCCTTGACATCATTTGCGAAGTGAGATCTTTCAGCTATCATACTGAATGTTAGGTCACGATCGTACCCGCAGATATTTTGTTTTCTGCACCCAGCAGATTTATTTGTACTCGCTCGCACCTCTAAGGCGCTGCGTCGTTTCCTTCTCAAAAGGTCGGCCGCATTTATCTGGAGATCTGCCCTGCAAAGCGTGTCCGGTCTCCCAGACAAACCATCGGATATGAGTGAGATTCAGTATGCTTCCTTAGTGTTTGGATCCGTGTGTCACTACGAGGTACGCCGAATTTACACCCATTAATCGGTCACGCTAAGTCCTGAGCCCAAGGGATGTGATGGGAAAGCGCGCGATACTGTGTGGCACCTACGTATTCGATCGTGTGCGAGCTGTCGGCCGAAACACCGGTGAGCCCAATGCAGTGGCCACATGCGGCACGGCTTAACAGCGTTCTAGACCAATCAAAGCTGATGAATGCGACGATTACCTTGCTCTATGTACGATGCTCGCCTGCTTTCCCGACACACTTGAACAGTACATACCTTGCGGACCCTTTCTGAACTCGAAAGGTAGGACGCTTGTTTGATCGTACCTTTCAGAAAGCTCAGATCACATAGGAAAGTGTAAGAAAGGCTTCCAAGGGCATCATATCAAGGAGTTCGCGGATCAGCTAAGATCGTTACCTTCCTCGCAACGCCAAACATGCCTCGATCATCGCAAGCAAGTTACCGAGGCGATTCACCATGTCAGTGTTTGGGTCGCAATTGCTTGAGTGTTGCTTTTCGATGGTGATCAGTTTGCAAGTGCAGGCGTTGCATGGCAGCTCGAGGCAAAAGACGCGCGTATCACCGAACTGCGCAACAAACGAGCAGCACGGGCAGAAAAGTTTGTTTCGCGTGCAATTTTGGGGATATGGCTGATGGCCTTGCACAGTATCCGCGAGAGATTGATCGCCATCGGCTTCAAAGAGGAAATTGATTATTTCGGATGGGATCGTATTCGCAAGCATACTCTCATCAATAGCACTCGAGCAATAACAGATGAAGGTACATATCCTACCTCTTCTCAATCAGTCATACTGACTCTGGAACAAGCATACTCCAGCATCCTAGACCAACTCACGAAGTATATGTTAGGTTGGCGAGAACTTCGGATGGAGGAGCAAGTGTATACCTTTCGACGGCGCATTTTTGTCACTGCTTGGTCCCAGTTCACAGAGACCGGGTTTCACAACGCCCCAAGAGGTAGCCCCTACTTGCCACTCCCACCTAACGCTACGATTGGCTTCTCCGAAAACGTTGATGCTATAATACGGCAATGCGATACGATGTCGGACGAGTCTCTTCTCACTGCTTTCTCACTGGCTCGTGAATATATACTCGAGTGGCATAGAAAAACACGTCGAGAGCTTGCCAGTTTACTTCCAAGCTACAAGGTTGAAGACGATGACGAAACTGTCCTTACTCGGCTCAAACTTGCTGCATCCGTTTTCCAATGTACCAGTGGCCGTTGTCGAAGTGAAGGTCGCCCCTTGGCATACCCCGAGATTCTATTTCATCCATGTTTTACACTCGTCACACGTGGGAACCCACCTCCCAAAGATCCTCGGAGCATCGCCTATCAGCAGGCTTGCCTTGTGATGGGCCGTCCTTGGAACTGCATTGGTCGTGTTCAAGTCCATCCAAAACAAGACCTGGTGAACCGAGTGGTACTGTGTTACGGGAGAGATCCCGGATCCACCACTGCTGCAGAAATGGACGAGCAAAACTGTAGACTGGTGTGCTTGGAGTGTGCTACCCGTCACAAGGTAATTGCATTCATGTCCTGGCGTAGTGCTGTTAGTGTGCCCCCTGTGCTTGCATCAGGCATTTGCTCATCATCTTTCCAGATCCAACATAATATTACATCACATCCCAATCTCAGTCTTACTGATCCATGGTTCACGGTAACCCATCCTCCTCGCGTGCCAATTGGCATGTCCATCTCCAAGAGCCTGCGGTCGTTCCCAAGCGCGCCAGGTTGTCGTTTGAACGATTATTCTATATGTCTCCTTTGCCCTCCCCGCATTCCGTCATGGAACACCCGTTTCGGATTTGGTGACCTGTTGCATCACATTAAGACTAAGTATGTTTCTCTCTAGGATACTTATAGGAAAGTTCTAATCACTGTCATCAGGCATGGCATTCTCAGTCCAGCCCTTGGAAAACATTATACATTTGATACGAACATTACCCCTGTTTACTTGGATCTTGTGATAAATCAGAAATGTAGCATAAGCAGTTGAATTCTTTACTTTGATTTTTGTTGGTTGCCCTACCTTTCTAGTACTTGTTAAACCTGTACTCTAGTACCACTCAGAAGGCGAAGATACCCTTTGACATGTAACCGCTGACTAAGCTCACTAAGAGAGGTCAATGGAAGTAGTATGCCAGTGTCAGACTACCCTGGTCACATATGTCTGGAATCTGCAGACCACGCCTGGCGGAAGAACGCAAGCAATGGAGAAAGGATCATCCTTTTGTATGTATTATCTGGTTGTTCTGTCCATACACTCGCTTGATGATAATGCTATGTTCTCCCTTTCAATGTCTTCTCGATTGCCGCTCATCAACTCGCTAAAATCTTGTTGGCCTGTCATTTAGGGTTTTTATGCAAAACCTGTGAAGGCCGCTGATGGAACGATGAACCTTATGGAGTGGGAAGTTGGGATCCCGGGAAAGACTGGGGTACGTGAAAGAATTTCAATCCAATCTGCGGTGTGTCCCAAGCCGGGTGTGGCATTTCACGTAGACACCATGGGAGGGTGGATTGTATAAGCTCACAATGACGTTCCCAGAAGGTGAGCAGGACTCGCTGCCGAACGGCACCCACTGATCGTCGTGTAGACTACCCATCCAAGCCCCCAAAGTGTACGTCCGTTAACCGCGAAGTATATTGCCGTGCACTCGATAGCGTATGCAGGTAAATTCGCACCGCCACTATTTCACCCTAACGTGTACCCATCTGGAACTGTGTGTCTTTCCATCTTGGACGAGGAAAAGTCATGGAAGCCTGCTATCACAATCAAGCAGGTTCGTCTTTCGAACCTGGACTTAAAATGCATTCCGATCGTGTTATCAGATATTACTGGGTATCCAAGACCTCCTAGATGATCCAAACGTCAATGATCCCGCACAAAGCGATGCATATACCATGTTCAAGTAAGCCTTCGGCTTAATGTTTTGCGCAGCTAATTGCCTCTCAGGAATGACAAGGTTGCCTATGAGTAAGTTGGTCGACCTGGCAGTCATGCCGTCGATAGCTGACCGAGCGCAGAAGGAGGATTCGAGCGCAAGCTCGAGAGAACATACCGAAGTGATGTTTCACCAACCATGCATACTTCATTCTATGTTATACATGCATGTGTTCGAGTACAACTGCTGATGCCAAGGAGAAATTATGCTAACACTCAGTACATACACTTCTCGATGGCCAATTTAATGTTGTGAATCTGACTCTGCAGCTCGCGAGCCTCACTAGTAGTGACACTTGCCGCAATGACCGGTCGAGATACATTGCAAGCACGTCCTAGGGCAGCTTTCGATGGAATAAAAATGTATGGCACGTTCTGCAAAACGGACACAGTACAAATATTAGAAAAGGGAAGTAGAATAGATGGAAAATGTCACCTTTTCCTCACAAAGCAGAGGGAGATGTAACAGGATTTCCAAAGGTTCCGTGTCCGCAGTCAAGACGATGAACTCGGCAATCCCGCGGTTCAATGTTTTAGTGGCTGAATGAATGCATTTGTGAATGTCACGCAGGGTCCCTGAGATGAGCTACGAACCTTCATTTGCACCTTTTTTTAGTTGCTTGTACTGACCCGCTTGCTGTACCAGGTCAAGGATCTATTACAGAAAAGGGTACGATCAGAAGCAGAGCGATAAAATCGAGAATCAAGTGACTTGGGGGAAAATCTTACCGAGTTTGTAAGATGCTCATCGGCGGGGGGCCATGCTTTGTTTTTTGTTTCTGCCATTTCTCGGGTAGGAGTTTGCTGATAAAGCGTAGAACGTTGACCTCACAGACGATCCTTGGTCGAAAAACGATATCCGGGGTTTGTCTGAGGGAAGGTGAGCTGCTCAGATGTGCTGACATAATCAAACGAACTATGCTTGCCAAGCTCGTTACCGCAGTCTGCGACCACAAGTTGACCTGGGTAGCTACCCCGTGTGTCTATGTACAAGAATTTTGCTTCATCATAATTCTTTGACAGAGTCATGACCAACCAAGATAATCAAACATCGCGATCAAGACGTGTTTGTGTAATCGGTGCTGGTCCAGCTGGTTTAGCTCTACTCAAATATCTTTCCCAAACATCATACTTCAAGACGGGCTCCTGGAGTGTAGTCGCCTATGAGGCACGTTCGAAGGTAGGGGGTATATGGTACGCGCTTCTTTCGATTTTATTCCTCCAGAGTTGAAGGGTCCTAGCCATCTGGCGTGACAGGAATCCCGCTCCACCCACCAACGACCCACCCCTCTCTCCACTATACGATTCGCTGACGACTAATGTTCCTCATCCGGTTATGGGTTATACTGAATATCCGTTCCCCCCCTCCACCCCTCTGTTTCCCACAGCTGCAACCGTACAGGCTTACTTGGAGTCCTACGCGTCTCACTTTAACCTCCTTCCTCTTATCCGATTCGACGTCGCCGTAATCCGTGCGGCTTGGACTCGCAACCACTGGAGCGTTACGATATCCACGGGCGAAACAGTGGAATTTGATAACCTGGTCGTCGCGAATGGGCATTACAGGATGCCTAATGTCCCAGATATACCAGGGCTTGGATATTGGATAAAAACTAATATGGCCTCCCATTCGGCGTGGTATCGACGTCCACGGGATTTTGACCGTAACTTGAAGGTGTTGGTTGTGGGTGGTGGACCCAGCGGAAAGGACATCGTTGCCGAGATGCATAACCATGTTAAAACTATCATCCATTCTGTGCCTATGTCGGTTCCACGAGATGACCAATGTTTCAAGCTCAGAGGGAGGCCTCTCCATTTCTATGACGACGGTCGAGTTCTTTTCGAGCATGGCATTGTCGAAGAAAATATTGACCACTGTATTCTGGCGACTGGCTTTCAGATGGACTTTCCCTTCTTCGACGACGGCACGATTAGAATTGGCGATGTTCCCCCCCATCCCCCCCTTCCACATGATCTTTACAATTCCAGATTCCACGTGTTTCCCCTCGCTAAATATCTCTTTCCCATACAATCTCATTACCCAGTGTCATCAGTGGCATTTATGACACTCCTCTTTAAGGTATTGCCACTTCCTATCGCCGAAGCCCAAGCTCGCGCTATTGTCCGGGCTTTTGCAGACCCCACCTCACTGGACTTGGAGGAAGAGGCGAACAGGGTTTTATCAAGATACCGCGCCCTCGTATCAGCTGGAGCCTCTTCGGGCAACCAGCTCGCTAAAGCTTGGTTCCGCTTCAGTGAGGCGGAGCAATGGGACTATCGTGATGGGCTTTTCGCCTATGCAGCGGAATCTGGTGATTGTCCGGCCACGAAAGTTGCTTCATGGGAGAAGGAGCTGTACGCTAACAAGGACCTTCTGCGATCAGTATGGGTAGACCTAGAAAGAAAGAACGATTCGGAGAGGTGGGTTGAAGGCATCGGTGAGGGAGGCGTGCAGGAATGGGTAGAAATGGCATATCGGTTATTGCAGCACGGTCGACCGAGCCTTTTAGAAGGGAACAAGCTTTATTAGGACTTGGCCGATCTCCCGTATGATAGGGGCGGCTGCAGGCACTCGGGTCTCATAGTCTCATGTGTACGGTATACCCCAAGCCGTTTCATCGGAAACATTTATCATACGTCATGGGGCAGTATTAGCCCCGAAATGCTGACTCATTCTGGCTTTTGAGCCATTTTAGCTTGAGTGCTATTGTATTGTATAAGCGTTATCGATTCATCTGGAATCGATCATCGATGGCTGCCCCGGGGCAACTGAGCGGCACGCTCCTGGTTCATGGCGATCATGCTATTGGTGCTGAAGTTGCGCCGTCCATTTCGGTAACGACAAGTTGGTATCCCCTTGTCGACTAGTATTGGCTAAATGAAGTTGATGTCCGTTCACCGTAAAACATCTGATAGCTTTTAGAGCAATCCTGGATGGTGATCCAAATGGCCTCAGTGCAATGAACCCTGATCGACATATATATTCCCGGTACTCCCAAGGCGTGGGTGCGCGCTTGGATCAACTGTTGGGGAAAATTAACGTACGTATCTATCTGTTGCACACATAGCGATAATATTCGAGTCCCAAGTCCAGCATGGTCACGCCATCACATATGCATCCGGACTAGCCGCTGCTTTCTCAGTAAGTCTGTTGGGTGGCGCGTTTTCTCATTTAGTGACTTCGACGCATCGAAGGCTCTCGTGCATTTCAAACCGATGCGCATCGCTATATCTAGAGGGTACATGGGATGTCACGGTGCTATCGAGGTTTATAAGAAAGGAAGATTTGAAGAGACTCCCATTATTGACCTTGACGACGAATACCAAGAGGGCGATTTATGCTGGCTCGAAACTCCGCTCAATCCTACAGGTGAATCTCGGTATGCCAAGCTCTCTGGTTCCGTATATATGATATATCTGACGACCAGAACCAGCGACATCCAATATTATGCAAACAAGGTATACGCGAGACAGGTCTAATCAAGATCACTCACTAAGCTGGTAATAAGATACACGCAGTGGGCGGCAAGTTATTTGTCGACTCGACGTTCGGCCCTCCACCGCTTCAATACCCTTTCAAGTTCGGAGCCGACTGTATTTTCCATAGCGGTACGTTTTGAATCATTGCATTCAAGTCTCTGCAAGTTCCAGGTTTATCTTCAGGGACGAAATACTTCGGGGGTCATTCTGATCTTCTCTGTGGGATTTTAGTCGTCAAGACACCTGAAGAAAGAGAAGAGGTAAGTCCATTTTTGTATGGCATTAGGCCAGCATTTTACTATCGAGGTTCAGCTGTGGCATGATCGTACTTACATGGGGAACATGATGGGGTCATTGGAATCATGGCTTCTCCTTCGGTCTCTCCGTACGATGCATCTCCGTATTCCCAGACAGTCAGCGAGTGGGACGGAAATTGCTGAATGGTTGCACCAAGCTACTCTCGTCCCAGAGGGCCAGGACATCGACGGCATACCTGGTGGGGTCGTCACGAAAGTTTGGCACTCCAGCCTGCAGGGCACGGACAAACGGGGTTTTAACCCAAAGGTCCAAATGGAGGGCGGTTACAATGCCACCTTTTCTATCCTTGTGTGTTCATTCAGAGTTTGTTTGTTTCTGTGAGGCATTAATGTCGGATCGCTAGCTTGCACGACGTCCCCAAGCAGATGCCCTCCCAGGCAAGCTCGAATATTTCGTGGTATGCCAAGATGTTCGTATTATTACTTGTAAATTGATTCGTATCGAAGCCTGCTACGAGCCTCGGGGGTGTAGAGTCGTTAGTTGAGCAGCGCTTCAACGCAGATCCAAAGGAGAATCCCCTTCTGGTCCGTCTCAGTATTGGAGTAGAGGAGGTGGAGGGAAGTCGTAAACTAAGTCACCTCTTTCATCAAGTGCTGACACGCATATAGGACCTCAAGGATGACCTCCGCAAGGCTCTTCAAGCTGTTCAGAAGTTGTGAGGCATTTGGGAAAGTGTATTGTGTACTATTTGGAGGCATGTACCACTGTAACGAACTTGAACAAATAGAGCCAAGCAAGTCATACGCGTATGCGCAATGTCTTGGTGTCCGCGTCAGCCAGCGATATCGTTCTGATCATCACCATGAACAATCTCATTCAACAGTATGCAGGCTCAGGCTCGGTTAATAGTCAAAAACGGAGTACTTCCGTTGTAGACGACGACGACAACGATCACTCCGATGCAATGTGGGGGTCTGTAGCTGGCTATGGTAGTTTGGCCAGAGGTGTTCCAAGTTTCGTTGTCCCATCTGTTCCGGACGTAAGTAAGTGTCCTTGGCCAATGCGTGTTGACTCACCCCAGCAAAGCCGGCTGCATTCTTGAGGCTCCACACGGACGATCACGCGGACCCGGCATGCAGGATCAAGATCCAGCACGGTACTACAACACTAGCGTTCAGATTCCAAGGTGGTGTCATTGTCGCTGTTGATTCCAGGGCCACAGCAGGGAACTACATAGGTGTGAATCTGTCATTGAGTTAGTTGGTGCACCCATTCAAATCTCTAATGATGCCCAGCGAGTGGGACCGTGAAGAAAGTTATTGAAATCAATCCCTATTTACTAGGGACAATGGCTGGTGGTGCAGGTGCGATGCTACATTAACTCTTCTTTGTGCACGAATTTACCTGCCTTGTCAGCCGACTGTCAGTTTTGGGAAACGTACTTGGGAGTGCACTGTCGTCTCCACGAACTTAGGAATCGCGAGCGCATCTCAGTGTCCGCTGCAAGCAAGTACCTCAGTAATCTTGTTTATAGCTACAAGGGTATGGGCCTCAGTATGGTATGTTGTTTGTTTCCTGTTGACCGACCAGCCTCTTATGCTTTGGCCAGGGCACAATGATCTGCGGCTGGGACAAGACAGTAAGTCCCGATGACTACCTATTGCTCCATGGCGATAGCTTATCTCTCCAAGGGTCCTGCTTTGTTTTATGTTGACTCCGATGGTACGCGCCTCAAAGGCAATCTTTTCTCCGTGGGATCTGGAAGCACCTTTGCGTATGGTGTGTTGGACCAAGGGTACCGGTGGGACCTCACAGATGAAGAAGCTCAGGAGCTTGCGCGGAGGAGTATCTACGCTGCAGGCCATCGCGATGCGTTCTCAGGCAATACATGCAACCTTTACCAAGTGAAAGAAGACGGATGGGAGTTCATTGGTATGTTGAGAACGAACGTAATCTGTTCAAGTCTGACCTACGTTGACAGGTAACTACGACATTACCAAGTTACATTACGACGGGCCCGGAGAAGCCCTTGGCAATGGATATGGATATGATATTCGTATCGAGGGCCAAATACCAATCACAGGTCATGCGTGATGTTGTATTGTATCCTAGAAATGTAATTTGTTCTCGAAATTCAATTTGAAGTTGTCGGTTCAAGTTGAATTTAAAGGACCGTTCAGGGAAATATTCCAAACGACCACGAAGATTCGTGAGCTCGACAAGCTCGACAGGGAGTTTTTTTGTGCTGCTCATGAAACGCTTGTTCATTAAACGATCAACGACTCAGAGCCCGACACCACCTGTCAGTAACGATATACACTCCAGACCGCTCGACCATGACATGACGACTGGTGTCGGCTTACAACCCAGCTTTGTCCTTCCCCCGATTCCCCATCCACACCCATACGAACACATCGCCACTATCGCCACGGATGACGGTCTGGTTATGCGCCCTTATTTGCCCGGGCATTCGAACTCTCCCTCGTGTATCTGTATACCTTGGGGCAAGCGTACAACCCCTCAAGAACTCCAGCATGATGATTCATCAATTGACTGGAAGTCTAGTGTCGTCATATACGGGATAGTGGGTATCATGGAACTCTTCAATGGTAAATGCATGCAGTCTGCGGGTGGGGATATCGTCTAAGCAGTGACTCGGACTTCGACAGCATCATACCTAATAGCCATCACAGCACGGTCGCACGTTGGTAGCTGTAAGTCTATACTACTGAAAGTGGCGCCAGCGCTCACTGTCCTCTGTCGAACAGTGTTTGATGCAAACCATCCCATCTATTCTGTCAAGGCTGTCCGTGCGATTCCTTTGATCAAGGATCGCGCCCAGCATGTGCTTGGCACCCTTGCGAGCCACTCGCCTTCCCACATCCTCCGTAATGGTACTCATGATTTGGCCCCGGAGGATTCCACAAGCAACGCGCGTGTCAAATTCGCAAATGAGGACAATGTGAAGATTATGAGTCCTACGGCGGATGCCGTCGATGACATTCAAGCCGCAGAACAACATATCGCATCGCTTCCGTCCTCTGGAACATCGACGCCAACATCACTGGCAAGCGAGTCCTCAGCAAGCCCTAATGTAGTGAAAGCAATCGCAGACAGAATGTCGTTCTGGACTAGACTTTCCAGACGCCAACCTACCTCAACAGACGACACCATCATTGGTTCTATTGAACATCAATCTTTGGATTCTATCATACAAAGTGCCCAAGAGGAGCCCGGAGCCATTATTGATACGATCATCGCTTCGACTGCGCCTCCCCCAGGCTCGGTGGAAGAACGACATTCACAACTCGAAGACAGGGTGGTCCGTGAATGTGTCAGGGAATATGTCAAGGGTTGCATGTACTTTGCTTATCACTTCGGTAGGTATTCTAGCCCCTACGGTAGTCACGAATTAATGAAGATCTGAATAGACATGACGAGGTCTTTACAGCACAAGCATGACCGGTCTCTGAGGTCGCGCACGGAAGAGAACTTACTCGCAGAGCTCAATTCTCTGGCCCCGGACCCTTCTGTCGACCGCCAAGTGCTTGAGGTTGACCCCCTTATCGAACCATTTTCAACGCTCCCGCTCTGGAGGCGTGTCAATCGAGAGTTCTGGTGGAACGAATGGCTCACAAAACCTTTCATAGATGCAGGGGTGCGTGCTTTTCATAAACTAAAGGAAATGTAATACCAAACTTTTTCAGATGCACGCATACGTGTTGCCGATTGTGCAGGGACACTTTCAGGTCTCCTCCTTTGACCTACCACCCGACCCGTGCATGCCAGAGCAAGATCCGGTCTTGCATGTAGACTATGTGATTGCGTCCAGGCGCTCTAGATACAGAGCAGGTCTTCGCTATCAACGAAGGGGTGTGGACGAAGAAGCTCGCGTGGCTAATTTTGTCGAGACGGAAACTATCATGAGAATAGAGGTATGTTACAGTCCCAAGTACACAGCTCGATATTGTCTATAGCAAACAGAGAAACAAAGTAGCAAATGTCTTTAGTTTTGTCCAGATCCGTGGGTCGGGTGAGTGACTCACGCTCTATGGCAGACGTAATGACTAAATCTTCAAAGTTCCTCTTTACTGGACGCAGTCTGGATACACCATGAAACCGCCTCCGGTCCTATCACCGGATCGTACGACCGAACAGAATGCGAATGCCATGAAACGGCACTTGCAGCGTACCGTCGCCCTTTATGGGCCACATGCAAGTTCTCTTTGATTGTTGACGTCAACCACATCTGACTCGTCACCGGCAGACAATAGTAAATCTTACAGAACAAACTGGAAAGGAAAGTGCTCTGACGAATGCATATAAGTCGTACTCGCAACGAATGGAAAGCAAAGACATCCGGTCAGTAGCCTTGAATTTGGTTGATTCACGTCTCAACGACTCTAGATATTGCGCGTATGACTTTCACCATGAGACCAGGGGGATGAAGTACGAGATCAGATACTCCTGTCCTATGAATCATGTCTCAATCGAGATAGATACGAGAACATTTCGAAACTCATCGATGGCCTTGAGCGGACCTTTGAAAGCCAAGGGTGCGATTGGCGTTCATTTGTTATCCTTACTCACCCCCTACAATGTTTTCCTTAGGTATTTCTGGATTTCTGACAGCATCTTGTTGGCAAGGCAGAAGGGTGTCTTCCGCATCAATTGCATCGATTGTTTGGACCGAACCAACGTCGTTCAGGTATAAGCACCTGGCTTGTATCTTTCACTGTACCAACCGTATTTATTAGTCCGCTTTTGCTCGTCATGTCCTTGGCGTGCAATTAGAAGCCGTCGGACTAACCATTGAGCCACACAGCGGGCTGTCAGGAATGGATGTAGTTTTTAACGATGGTTCGTGCTGATTCGTAGTTGCCGTGTATTGAACTGACTAGTAGCATCGGGTAGTCTGGGCT
>JBBPTU010000279.1:0-30034 GCA_038094295.1 Tylopilus aff. beelii | reverse complement strand
GTTGGGCCCAAGCAGAGCAAATATGTCGTTCTCGGAAACGCCAAAAGAGATATCATCTACTACTTTGTTTCCATCGAATGATTTGCTGACGTGGATGACGCGTAGTGGACCGTTTGAATGCGCAACTACCCTTGCTTCTCTCGTGACGTCTTCTTGGAGAATTTTGCTGGAGCGGAGGTCCTGGTTAAGCACCACTCGTTTGCGCATATTAAAGAGGCGGTTTGGAATGATGTGCCCAGAGTCAACCAAAATAAGAATTCCAAAGAGAACGAAGCCATGAATGGAGAGATACAGAATTGATCCGCCGTATTGCATGATACCGCCCAAATACGAAACTGTCATTGGGGTGGATCTTTCGCAGAGAAGAGAGAAGAGATCGACTGAAATGATCGCAGAATGCGCCTGCCCCGCGGGGTTTGGTAAGGTGCGTTGCCAACAGTCGTCCAAAGGAACTTACCACACTGACGATAGGAGAGAGGATCGAGAGAGTAAAATCTAACAAGGGTTTGTCAATCGAAACATACCAAACGCTTTAGATAGTGGCTTACGGATGATAGTGATTATCCTGCCTGTTTGCGGGACTTTCGTATATGTGAGTGCGAGGAAATTTCCAGCGAGGTATAGCTAGAACCAGTTCAACATACGGTACCAATCCTTAATGGTTCATCTTTGCACTCACCACAAACACTGTAGTCTGATATCCAGCAACGATCACGAATGATGTGAGAGGGGACGACGTGAACAGCGAAGCGCAATACGAAAGCAAGGTGCCGACGATACCATATTCTGCGAGGATGATCCACTAATCCACTCCCCAGCATTAACGAAGAGGAAACGACAACAAATAAAGGTGACTTACGAATAACCAAAGCCAATAGAATTGGACGGAAGTAGTAGCGAAGATGATAATAATGATCGTGGCGATAATGACACCAAAGAAAGAGTCCCAAAGCAAATGGCCAAGCCAAAGACCAATTAGGCCCGATAAGCCGTTCGAAAGCTGCATCGCTTGGATAGACGATCGTCGCTCCTTGGAGACATACAGCGAGAAAAATGCAGGATATACAGCCTTGAATGAATTAACACAAAACGAACCGCCAGACTAGGAAAATCTTACCATAGCAACCCCAAACAATGAAACCCACCTCAATTTTGCAGGTCTTGGATCTGCAACCGGAGCGAAAGTTGCATAATTGGCTATGATGAAACTCGGTGCGCCTGAAGAATCGCCCAACGAGTCCAGTCCAGTATTATAAAGAATGTTCGTAGCTAGATTAAGCAGCGTCGGACTTGTCCATCCCGCAGCCGCATTCCAAGCGACCAGAGATTCGCCTGTTTGAAGATCAACCGAAATGCCACCAAATAGGATATCAAGATAGTTCTGTTGAATCATAGAAACAAACGTGGCGTTATCGGCGACGCTTTCCGTCAACGCGGACACGCTAGATAGACCCAGTGTCCCTGTTATGTTGGGTGGTGATTCTAATATGGAAGCGGAGGGTGCAAGGTTTAGGGCTGGCCAGGAGAGGGGGACGATGATCTCGTCTGGCTGAACTGTGCATGTCGGAACTCTTCCCGACAAGAAGATCAAAGGGATACAGGCTCCACAAACGGCGACGAGAACGGCAGAAACAGGCATCAGCCAACTTCTCCTTGCAATAAGCATCCTTTTGTAAAATATCGTGATTGCTTGGCTGCATGAGGATCGTGTACGACCATCCGCGAGCTTGAGTGCAGAAGAACCTAGAATTACCGGCGAAGTTGACATGCTTTCTGCAGTATACTTCTCGGTACTCTCCAGAGCGCGGGCCGGAGGTTCAGAAGTATCCGGTATCAGATAAAGGAAGATGTCCTCGATCGATCCTCCCAGCACATCGACGGATGAGATGAGGTGGTTCCAAGCATTGTTCTTAAGAAGCCGAAGTATCTGTTCCACGATACGAGAATCCTTAGATTTGAGGTGGTACGCAGCTTTCAGAGGCGATAATTGTGAAACGGTACAATGTGGTGCAAATTCCAGGACGCAATCCAGGACCTCCGAGCATGTGCTTACAGGGTCCCTTCTGGCCAGCTCGCTGGAGACGAACCTAACCAGAATCCTATAGCCTCGCCCAAAGTTCGTCTTCAGCGTAACGGGAGACCCCTCAGCAACCAATTTTCCAGGCGCGGCTAGGATTGCGATGTGGTCGGCAAATTCAGCTCCATCCAAGGAGTGTGTTGCAAGAACGATGGCCCGCTCATGCCTCATCGATGTAATGGTTCTCCAGAGTACGTGACGAAACAAGGAATCGACCGCAGACGAGCATTCGTCAATAAGAACAATCCTGGATCCACCAACGAGTCCGATGGCAAGCTGAAGCATCCTCTTCTGTCCACCGGAAAGTGCATTGGCATTCGAGTGGATCTTCTTTCCAAGACCACAATCTCGAAGCAGCCGTTCGAAGTCTTCATCCTCGCTTGCAGCATGCGAGTACTTGATAGCATACCAGACCCGGAGGGTTTGGTAGCAGGTGAGGTCGGGGAAAAGAACATTCCTTTGAGGCACGATCCCTAACGTGCCCCGTGGAGGACATTTCATGGTACCACTGAAGGTGACAGAACCTGAGCTTGGACCCAATAGGTTTCCAATGATAGAGAGTAAAGTCGACTTTCCGGCACTATAAAGATGTCGTCAAAGCTGCTATCTAACCCACTCCCGGTGTACTTACCCGTTGGGGCCTAGTAAGACAAAGATACCAGATTCAGGGATGTCCAAAGAAAGGTCAGAAATGGCCGTGACTGGCTCTTTCCTACAACGGAAAATCCCAGGAGTGAATGTCTTGGAAAGGTTCTTGATAGAGACAGCCACCCCGCTGGAGTGGTGAGGAGGGTCCTCCTGTTTCCGTCTTTGGAGACCTGCCAAAAAGCCACCTGTTGATCTTGTCGGATCATATAGACGGCTCTCGAGAAGTAATGCTAGATACGGCCACAGAAATATATTGACCTGTAATGTTCTTAAAAAGGGGCGCAGGACGGAAGAGGGTGCTCACGGTACAGGTAATCACGATCGGCAGAAGTATGAGGTGGTTGTCTGGATCAGGCTTCAGGAGGTTGGTTGGCATGAGGTGATTTTCAAAACCACAAATTGCCCTGATGGCGAAGATATAGTAACCCGGAGGGAAGATGAGAATGTAAATCGTGGCCGCTATGGTACCAGCGCGAGAAAACACTAGCGCAAGAACTGCAAATAAGATAGACAAGAATGTTGAAAACACAGCGGCGAGCTGGGGACTCTTCCCGAAAGTGGTAGCCACAAAGAAAGACCAGCTTGCAAGAGAGAAACCGAGTAGAACATGTATCGCAATCACTACACCACTGTTGGTCTTTGTGAAAACTTTGAGATGCCATATGAAGGCCACGGTAATCCACGCCGGAAGGTACGCCAGAGATATACTGATATGCCATGATCTACGAAGCAGTATGAAGCTAAGTAGTTGGAGAGGAAAACAGACCTACATTATCCGAGACGAGTCAAGGAGCCCCATTGCCTTCATATGACTAGTCAACAAATCAGCTCGGTCTCTTGTGAAAGCCTCAGAAAGTTGATAGGCGATGCCGATATAGCATACGAAACTAGTAAACAGGTAAGTGTCAAACGCATACACAAGACGAACAGCACATGCTAAGCAAGGACGAGCAGGCTCCTGATGCCCCTGATGTAACCTGAGAAAGGGATATGAACAAGACCCATAACAGACATTAGTTCGAGACTAACTCAATCTCGTATCGGTCTCCTGCACATACGGCCATTCCAGAGGTGTTTGGACCCACTGCCCCACTCTCAGGCCGATCAAAGCCTACGATGTGTTTGATACGCAAGAAGCATGTGGGTGTAATCTGGTATTACCTTATCTATGGCAAATTGGAGGGGTAAGATGCGAGTTTCGAAATCGCTCGTGTGGCTATAGACATCGGTGTGGGTGAGACCCACGTCAGCACTTAGGGTATAATTGATATGAGTGGTATCATTAGCAGAGACGGGCAGGTAGTTGAAAGTAACGCCCGCGTAACAACCCGAGGTCAGGCTGAAGTTTTGAAGACAGTTAGAGGGGATATCTGCGGAGGTAGAAACCTGCTTGATAGCATTCATCTGGTGATCATCGAACCCGCTGGTTATATGCGCCATAATGGCGCTCGCTGATGGATTCCCAGTATCATTTGTACCGTCAACCCATATAAGAGCTAGAGACCCATCGAACTGTGCACCGAACTCTAAAATCGGCGTTGGAGTGCCTACGCCATACTGTAACGAGGTCAGACAATGTCATATTCCAGGGAACTACACACATTGCCTGGCCTCTTCAAAAGACTTTGAGCAACAGAAAGAAAGACTACAGAAATCAATGGGACTCGGGACAAACAGGTCTGACATACATCCATAACCAATTGGGAGCAAGACACAGCGCAACAGGTTCGGCTGGACGACGTGTCAGACTTACGGATCAAGTAGAACGCACGCTGCAGAATACTCACGAGTTTGTGTTTGGACAGAATGATCCAATTCTTCCAGAAAAGGGCTGAAAGCTGCCTGAAAAACAGACCTTGCATGTCCGAGTGAGCAATCGATGTGGTCGCGAGGGTGAAGTTGCGGACTAGAGAAGTTCATCTGTGCGTCAATAGAGGGTCGGCATGGGAAAACATCCTGCGCCGGGAGATATCCCTAGTCGCGGGTGCACATAGTTGCAAGAAGCAGCGGGGTATTCCGGGATGGAGCATTCTATACGCTGGTCTTTGGAATCGATTCCAACACAACTGACAATTTGGATGAGAGTTAGAAAGTGAAGAATTCGTCTTACATAAGTGCTAACTTAGACTTCGTGGACAGGTACTTACGTTGTTCCAGAACCTCCACTTTCAGACGGCCACGGCATAGGAACTAGTCGGATCACTGCTATTGTATCTACGGGAATCAATTAGAACACCAACGTCTCCTTGAACTCGACCGACTGCTCATCCCAGTCCCTTTCGAATCGAGTCCGCCTACCATAAGGCTCCAGTCTCTCAATGTAATCCACCTCGAACGGTTCGATCAGCAATAACGCAAAGTTGGACAAGGCCGTCGCCACATCCCGCCTCTCTTCCTCGCTCTTGGCCTCGCTCAGCTTGGGCAGCGTCCGTGGCCACTTCTTCTTCTCCTCTTCGTCCTCGAGCGGCGTGCCAGGGACAGGGCGACACAACGCCGCCCTCGTGCGCCCTGTCATCTGGTTAAACGTTTCCACTCGCTTCGACTCCCAATCGAAACCTTCTCTGTCCAATGCCTCGTATACCACGCCTCTCCGCTCCGGGTATGGTCCCGAATGCTCCACCGCGGGCACGATCGACGCGCGTCCTAGGATCCGGAACTGCTCCTGGGTGCTCGGCGCCCAAATCACAGCCTCGACGACAGCGTTCCTGGTCAACTGTACTACTTTGGGCGTCCGGACGTCCGTCATCGAGAGGGTGAGTGGAAGGGTGGGGAGTGCAGATGCGGTTATGAACTCGCGCTCCACACCAAGTGTGCGGACGCGAGGCCTGTTTGACGCTTCCATCGTGGCGAGCTGCATCACTGCACGCAGGAATGCACTATGCAGAGGGTTCAAACGATGACGAGTGCAGGGACTAACCTGGTTTCCCTTCCTTTTGCAGAGCATTCGCAAACGCTTCATGCCATTTCTTACTTACCATGACGCAGTCGAGGTGTTGAGTGTAGCAGCGCTAGTTCGAATGGATAAAGATCGGTTGTTTCCCGGGAAAGTGGACAAGGGCTTCGATTAGCCTATCAGGAATGACATACCTCCATGTGGGGCATAGTCTGGAGTGATGGCAACCTACGAATATACTTTACGTGACGAGGGGCGTAGGCAGCCTGGCTTGGCCTAGCCCTCGGGTACCTATGTTGCGGAACGCGACGGTCCGGGTTGTGAAGCTTCTTATTCGTAACAAATCGTTCCGGCAGAGCATATCAAACCAAATGTCCGGGCTCGTCACTAATATCATTCACACACCTGAAACGTCCTAGGTGCATCTCATTGATCTCATCTACGGCACCAACAATGTCTCCCTAAACTCGACCGACCGCTCGTCCTCCCAATCCCTCTCAAACTTGGTCCTCCTATCCAACGGACCCCCGAGCTCCAAGTAATCCACCTCGACCGGCTCGATCAACAACAACGCAAAGTTGCTCAACGCCCTCTCCAAATCCCTCTTCTCCTCCTCGTTCTTCGCCTCTCCCAGCCGCGGCAACCGTGCCGGCCACCGCTTCATCTCCTCCTCTCCGCCTACGAGCGGCGTCCCTGGCACCGGACGGCACCACGACGCCTTCAGAGGCCCGCTCATGCTATCAAACATCTCCACCCGCTTCTTCTCCCAATCAAACCCCTCCCTATCAAGCGCCTCACACACCACCCCCCGCCTCGTCGGGTACGCGCCCTCATACCCGGGCGCCGGCACGACCGACGCGCGCCCGCGCACGCGGAACTGCTCCTGCGTCGCGCCCGTCCAGTACACCACCTCGACGATCGCATCGCTCGCAGCGAATTGCCCGACCTTGGGCGTGCGGACGTCCGTCGAGGCGAGGAGGAGCGGGAGGGAGGGGAGCGCGGCGGCGGCGAGGAACCCCCGGTGGATGAGCGACCGGACGCGGGGCTTGTCTGGCGCTTCGAGCGTCGCGAGCTGCATGACTGCGTACGGCGGTCGGCCGTCGGCGACGAACGTGGACGGTGCACTGACCTGCCTGTTGTTGTTGGAGAGCGTCTGCGAGCGCTTCGTACCACCCTTGGCGTGCCATGGTGGTCTGGAACGAGAACGGTGTCTGGGCTCCGCAGTGACGTTGATCGTCACATCTGGTCCGCGATCTCTAACCCAAATCAGGGGAATTCTATTCCGACCCGACAAACCAAGCCGATAGAAGGCTTGAGAAAAGGGGAAGTCTCTTCGTGATCAGCACCATACGCGCTGGGTACATCTGGTACACGCATGTATAACATATAAAAATTGTGTCCACGAACATTTTATGTCTCCCTGCATGGCGGATTATGCGCTTGAGGAGACAGGCCCATGCGTCATCCGCTACGTCACGGTGAAGTGGAAGCTGAAAGGATTACCTGCCCGGAATACAGTCGAAGCTCTTGTAACCCATACCCCTCGGGGTGGCCTGCAAAGGTATGGGTTTTAGGGAGTATGGGATACCCAGAAGTTGACTAATTGGACTTGTATTTGTGAAAATTATTATATTTATGTTTTTGCAATCTCGAAGTACATAGCACATTAACTACACTAATTTCAGTGAAACTAGTGATCAATTTGATTCCTTTTTGAAGATCTGCATGAATTACTGTCAAGTGTGGACAGCAAAATTAGAGGGGAGGAATCGAGCATCTGGTTGTGCATGGTTGTGAGTGATAGAGTTACCGATGCTTGTGTGCACCAAACATCCACTTTGGTCACATCTCCACGCTGAAAATGTGTCTGTTCCACAAAAAAAGTTTCAAGAGCCAAATTTGGAGTAATACCTTGCTCAAAAATTTGCCTCTGACATAATCAAATTACCAAATTAGGCTTTATTTGACTAAAATGTATGGGTTATTACACTCTAGAATGGGTATGGGGTATGGGGTATGGGATTATGGTACAGAATCCCTGCAAATGAACTCGGGAAATCCAAAAATCCTATGGGTTATTGAGAGTATGGGTTACATGGGGTATGGGTTACAAGAGCTTCGACTGTAGTAACAAGCATGCAATGTCACCTTCTTGCTAGTTAGCAAGGATAATTAACTCTACAGTGCTGCAGCACTACATGTAGCACTCAGCAAATTCTCTTAGGTGAAAAAGACGAGAGGGCTGATTGACACTGTAGATAAGCACTGCATTAGATAATTTTATCTAACTGGGCCAAGTTAGGTATATCTCAGGCCCTGTGCATGCGCCAACGTGCGCCCCCGCCGCCACTGACAGCAAGCACATGATCTCACTCATTCTGGGGTGTTTTTGCAAGCGGGTTTCAATAATATCATATGTATATGTAGCTACTGTACATATAACTTGAATGTAATATACATGTGTCAGCTATTGTTCTGAGCGGGAAACCTGCCCACTGCGGTGTGCGTGTTGGGGAGGCTGGGTGGGCAACTCAAGCAAGATAGAGTTTTAATATACTGGCCTGTGTGCAGGAACGAGGGCACTAAGTGGGCGGGTTTTCAAATCGTCATGGCATCACAAATGAGCAGAGCTTGAATGGTACAATGACACGTCAGCTACTTGGGCAGGCTCTCAGCTCAGCTTGTTATCCCTCCCATCATCCTTCCCACCATCCTTCTCGCTATCCAACATGGTCTGTTTGCTGTCTTCCCCATCATGTGCGGGTACCAGTCTCAATCATTCAAGTTGCACACTGGCAGTGCACCTGGCCTGTGCACCGGCAAGTGAGCAGAATTTCAATAGTATATGGGACACGTCAGCCACTCAAGTGGACTTTCAACTTGACTCATCCCTTCTTGTTGTCCCTCCCACCATTCCTCCCACCATTCCTCCCGCTGCTCCTCCTGCCATTCCTGTTGTCTGTTGTGGTCCCCTCATGTTCAAAACCTTACGTTCTGTTGAAGAACTTCATTCTCAGTTGCCCTTGAACATACTTGGTCTGCTGTGAAGTCAAGAAGGTCTGTGTACCACTATGTAATCCCTTGTACTGATGTTTCTTCCACCTGGTATTCATTTGGTAGGTGTTAACTTGTGTCTGTTGTACCGGTAACTGCAATATGTGCAGGAAACTACATTCTTTGTCGGGGCATGTCTGGATGACTCTCATGGCTTCAAATGGGCCCATTTGGAGCACCAAAGCATCTCTCTTGCACATTCGAAGAGAGCATATTGAGGCTGAATGTGAGCTTGCAGAGCAAGCAGGTACGTGCCTCTCATTCATGTCCATCCAGTATCTAATGTAAACCATAGCTAGTGCTTGGCGCCAGCAAGAACATCTTGTAGAAGCACGGCTCGAACTTGGTGTATCCTTGGACCATGATCTGGGGTTTGGGGATGACATTAATGATGATTCAGTGGCAATGCAAGATCTCTCAGAAAATGATGACAACAACATTGACGAAGAGCTAGGAGCAGTCCCTGATGCATTTTTGAAGTACTTTGAGCCTGGATCCCACTTGTAAGTCTTGGTTCATCTGCAGCTCATCTTCTCAAGCTCTTCAATAGAAAACAAACAGATCATCATTGCCATGACAGGTGTACCCACTGGCAGTGCAATGAACATATCTATCAAGCATGGCAAAACCAGATGGATGTGTTGGTTGCTGGATATCTTGCTTGGAAACATGGCAGTGTGCCTTGTACTTGCAATGATGGTCATGTCTTCCATGTTGATGTGGTAGGGATTTTCAGTAAGTAATTACTTATCACCAACTAACATTTCTGATAGAAGCTAGATCATGTTTCTCAGTTCCCCATTATGCAGAAAGAGGATGAGCTCGCGAATGCTGTGCTAATACATGCAGGTTTACTTGGTTGCTCACTAGTTCAACCAGTGGTTGCCATATGACTCAAATGTCTAGAGCTTTATCACCAGCTATGCCATCGCCAGTCATTGTTCAGTATACAAGCTATGGTTAAAGTGTTGTGCACTCTGCAGAATGTATGTCATGTGTTCTATTGATATTGTGTAATGCTAATCACTTGCTGTTAGGTAATGTATATGTGTCACATGCGAGCACAGTTTGTGGCAGCGTTTGATGTTTACCTCTCAGTGAAGTGCCACATTCTGGAGTCCTTACGTAGATCCCTGCAATGTGATGAGCCAGCATGGAAGCTACGTCAAGGTTGTCTGGCATGCTGTTTCAAGGTTGGTCATTAGGTTTTCTGTTACTGGTTTTGTCTGATGCTGACAATAGCAACATGATAAAGTTGCATTAATTCCCACACAGTTACACAATATGGATGGCAACTTTTCTGCCAAGCATCTGGATGGTTCAGGTTTGATGGACCCTCGCATCTTCAATAGTGATTACTTCATTTCTACTGCCAATGTTGAGCGCTTCAAGGGTGAGGTTCCAAGGCCATCTGCTGTGGATACTACAAAGTCTACGACATGCTCATCCAACTGGGCAGCTGCCAAGGCAGCTGATGAGAACTCTGTTCAAGTTTTTGAGCAGACTGGTATATTCCTTCTGGCATGCCACCATGGATTCGTTGAAAGCATTGTGGAAATGAAACATAGTGGAGAGTTGTGAAACAACCAGCCCACCTAAGGACCAATTGCACTAAGAGGACAGTGGGGTGCCTATGAGTCTTAGAGCGCCAGGAAGACTGGGAAAACTCCAGAGGACAAGACTGGGCTGTCCTGGAGCTGGGGGAGTCCCTTATATACTATTCTACTGTTTACATTAGTGTATGGTAGATCTAGAGATATGCTATGCTAGGGCTAAGGGTATATGGTCTAGAGTGCAGCATGGTAGCTGTCAGAAAGGAGGGTATGGATAGGAATGGTATCACCTGTGCCTAGGGTAAAGGGTTGGATGTACTGGATTGCCATGTGTTGGTCCAGAGCAAGGACATGAGGCAACATGAGGCAACATGAGGCAAGGATGGGGTTACATAGCCTTGCTGAACATGTGTAGGGTGATAGGGTCAAGGGGAATGGTCTAGGCCTGGGGCTAGGCCATGTCATTGAAAGAGGGGAGTGACTCATAGTGAGTCATTACTGACATCTGACTGATGTGTGACTGACTCATTAGCCAATGCATGACTGACATTAGGTAGGAGCGTGACAGATGTTAGTCAGTAGCGTGACTGACACTTGACAGTGGTATGACAGCTATTAGGTAGTGGCGTGACTGACACTAGGGTAACGCGTGACTGACATTAGGGTAATGCGCAACTGACACTAGGTCAGTGTATGACAGTCATAGGGAAAAATAGGCATTTGTAACAGTAGATCCTAGATCTACAGAAAAATGCTATAGAGTACAGTCAGAGAACATTTATAAATGGTACATTGGAAGCAGTACTGATAGTACCTTCCAAACAATCTTGACATTTGGTTCTCACTAAGGTAATGGCTTGCTTGAATATGGTGCTGTAGAATGTGAGAAGTTTGATGAAGACTAATATTTAGATATGGTGATGGAGAAGAGGCCATGATGGTCGAGTACATGGACAATTGAAAAGCACTTCAAGTGAAAGCCATTGCCACTACAGAAACAACACTTACATCCCATCAGCTACAGTATATCAACTTATGATCAAATGTGGAGGAGATTGATATAGATTATCTTCTGCCACTTCACACACTTGTACTTCCAAAGTAAACATGAGATTAAATAATGCATCAAAAGCTGACTACATACTTGTTCATCTGAGAATTCACATTTGTATTTAGCCATGGCTAAGGCTTGGGCTTCTGAAATACCATCCCTAGCACTCAGGTAGCACAGGTCATTTGGCTATTATATAAGATGGCACATTATAGATAATAGTGATAAAGTAATCTACTGAATGGCTGTGGAACAAAATGGTAGGTCATGACCATAACAACTAGGACTAGCTATGAAACAAAACAGTGGGTTATGGTTATAATCATTAGTGACCAGGAGAATTGACTTGGATGATAAAGGAAAGGAGGCCAACTAAGGACAATGGAACCTTGGTAGAGAGGGTGGATCTGAAGGCAAAGCCTTAGTGCCAATGTCTTAGAGTTTGCATGTCACTCAACTTCAAGGTTAAGTGCAGTGGAAACAATTTTTGAGAGACACTGGCTGTATTAGGTCATAGTCAGCAGGAGGAAAGGATCTCTCCATGAATATCACTTATGTGTGATCACATACTACATTGGGCTAGAGCATGGAGTACCAAGTGCCAATTAATTTCCATAGGTTTTTACTGCATAATATATGCAATGCTGATCAAATCTGTGTGATTTATAAATTGTTAGTGCAATTGAGAAATAGCAATTTTGATGGGTGTGGGATACCCATTTCCATACCCACACCATGTAGATCAGCTCAGTAAAATATAATATATAGATATAAAAGTTACATAATATATCTGTGTGTCATCATACTTGGGAATCAACCACAGCCACCTGTATTTAGTGATGAGAGCTCAGTTTCACCCCAAGAGGAATAGCAATAATTAGCATACATATTAGCTTGAGAGCATATAGCTTACCTTTATCCACATTTCAAGGAAGGAATTGGTTCCTATCAAACTAGACATCTTCTAGGGTCCAGCCCCTTATTACTCAGTAGTACTTAGCTACTAGTAGGTCACAAAGTGTCAGTAGAGTTGGCAGTTGAGAAACTCTAGTGATCCTCCACACTTCTGAGACATCTATGGGAGAAAACTTCAAAGGGCTACAATAGATTATTAAGATTCTCCCCGCAAGTTAGCCTCTCTTTCAAGGATAGTATCCACCTAGGAATACTCCTTATTATTGTTCACTTGTCCATCTATCCACTCTAAGAGCTGAAAGGTAGATTCAGCTTCCCCTTGGTTGACTCTGATACTCTGGTTTCCATGATACAAATTGGTTTCTTGAATAAATCATCAGAGTGAACTAGTTAGTACAACCCCTATGCTCAAGACCACCTAGGACCAGACTAGATGCACCATTCCTAGAGCCAATCACCTAGTCTCAATAGACAATTCACTATCTACTACAACTTCATACAACCCCAATAGTACTATCCCAGCCTCCCTAGCTACTTCAGCAAATTAGCTAGATCTATCCTACAATCCAAATATCCCCTTCAGAAGATCAAAGCCACAAGACAGTTATTTTGCCTGATAAGCTGGTAGCTGCACAAATACCCATGTTACTACTACTCTGACTAGGTTGCAACTGTTTTAATAATTGATTTATTGAATATCTCAGTGATTTTGCATTCCTAGCTCATAGTCAAGTGTTAACATACATAAGGATGCATCTTCTTCTCTCAAGTTCTTGCTGATATAAGCAAAAAGCATAGAGTATAACTAGCAAGGCTTTTTTTAAATTTCCATTTCTGTTCCATTGAGGTGCAGTACCCTATGTAGGACAACACATGCAGGGGGATGGTCTTTTCAAGGCAGAGCCTGTATGGGAATGCCTATCTGAGGTCCCTGGGACAGTAACTAGCATCATATAAATAATCCCCAATGTAGCTACTGGATAACATAAAGCCCACTCCCATCTTGTCAGAAGGGAGGAGGTTGTAGGCTGAGGGGAGGTGGTGACATAAGTTGGACCTAAAGACAGTTAGTTTGCATGTGTTAGTGGTCACCCCTTTACCCTTAGAACAACAATCCAGGTGCTCATCCATTCCCTGGGGCTTTGATGGAGAGGGGGGTAGTGAAGATAGAGGGATCAGGGTGATCCAGTTACATATAAGTGGGAGGGAAAGAGGAAGAGGGGAGGTGGGGTTAGGAAGGTGGAGTAAGGGCATGGAGAGGCAAATGGAAGGTGATCTCAATCAACTCACCTGGGGCATTGGCTAAGATGCATAGGTTGCCATTCAAGTCAGATCCTATGTAACTGGGTGAGCAACCATGTTGTCCAGGACAGTGTTACGATACGCGTCCTGTTGTTCCCTTCTCCATAGTTCATCCAATAAGGAACAGTAGACGTAGAGGATGACAAGTAACGCTTGATAGAGAGGAGCCAGTCTGGCAGCAATCTTGCTTGAAGATCCTATCTTCACAGTAGATAAGATGAGAACGCAGGTAGATTGCATAAATCAAACTAAGGTACATGGCACCAATCTAGGGTATTTATATGTAACTGGGATAGGGGAAAATGCTATCATAATAAGAGATATGATAGTGTATGGAAAGCCGGACAACCGTGCTCCGTGGGACACAAAAATTCATCACGTGGTCCTCTGCATTAGGAAGGAGGACAACAAAGCCCTCGGTCACTGCACCGCGAATATTATCAAGCCAACTGTAAGATTCTAAATGTAGAAATGTAATGACTATTATGATACATTGCTGGCAGCAACCTCTGTGCTCCTCGAAAACTCAGTGAGCCTGAAGCCTGGCCATTTGCAATACATGTTACAAACGTGGTCTTTTGTGAATTCTTCAACTTGTGAGCTCATCCGGGGTTGAGTAGTACTAGGCAACTGCATGGGTGTACCACTGGGTGGCAGTGCTGACACTGACACCCGCACCCACACCCGTCAATATACCTGCACTCTCGACGCCCCTGCTGCTTTAAGTTGCCTGTTCGAATGGCGTCGACATGAGTGCAACCGCTCGTCGTCAACACCTTCCATTCACCCTCATCGACGCCACTACTACCTAGCCATTCGCTCGCTCTCAATGCCACCCGCTGCCTGGCCGTTCAAACGGCGTCGACATGAGTGCAGCCGCTTGCTGTCGATGCAATCTGCTCGCCCTCGATGCTTCTCCCCACCAGGCCATTCAAACGGCGTCGACACAAGCGCAACTGCTCACTGTCAATGCTATCTGCTTGCCCTCGACGCTTCCCCATGCCTGGCCATTTGAATGGCGTCAACCCGGCACAATAGCTTGTTGTCGACGCCTTCTACTCGCCCTCGATGCCTCCCGCCTCCTGGCCGTTCGAACAGAGTCGACACGAGTGCAACCGCTTGCTGTCAACGCTATCCGTTCACCCTCGATGCTTCCCACCCCTGGGCCATTCGAACGGCCCCCTCACGGGCGCAATCGTTCTCTGTCGACGCTATCCGCTCACCCTCGATGCCTCCCGCCCCCTGGCCATTCAGACGGCGTCGACATGGCTGCAATCGCTTGTTATCGACGCCTTGCACTCACTCTCAATGCCCCTTGCTGCTTGGCCATTCAAATTGGCGTCGACACAAGCGCAACCACTTGCTGTCGACGCCACCCACTCACTCTCAACACCCCCCGCTGCCGGGCCACTCGACGCTGTCCATTCAGCATCCAGCCCTTCAAGCGGCGTCAACACGGAGTCTGGGTGCGGGTGTCTCCAACCCGTGCCATTCGCTATCGAGCGCTGCTACGAGGACCTCGACTGTTCTCCTCTTGACCACACTTCGGCATGGAATATCTATCTCAGCATCCTAGGTATGGTACGTAACATTGCAGAGATTCCTGAAGTCCTAGAGTCCTTGGACTCTGATGAAGGTGCCGATGAAGAGTTTGAGCCACTCAGCGGTCAGCAAGACTTACCAGACAATGAGGATCAGTACATGGGTGGTGTAGGCAATGGTCTTGCCCTTTGTATATTTATGGGTCTGTCTTTGTGCCTCGCAATCTGACCTGTGTTTCAGAGAAAGAACATCACTCTGCATTAGAGCAATTGGATACTGAATGTGAGGATATGGAGATCGAGGACGATGATATGGATGCCATGGACATTCCTCCCCTTATTATCATGGCATTTTTAGACGAAGAGATTTCAGATGTAGTGTTGCTGTCGAGGCGAATTTAATTTGAGATTAATTCCCTTTGCCTCGGAAAAGTGCCGCTTCGCCATGGTTCGAAAACTCTGAATTGGGAACGAAGCTACCTCGCTTACTTCGGGAGGATTGGTCGAACTAGCACAGATGATCTTTTGATCAACGTAGTATCTAGTCATCCTCCAGTTATGGGTTGACTGACCCCAAGGTCCCCAACACTTTCTGTGCAATGTTACTCGTTCTATTGAGCCAAGCAGGCAGCGTACTGGACACTGCAGCGATGAATTAATGGGCTGACGTGATAGCAGGAGTCTACTTCTCGCGGTCACATCTTTTGAGTCTTTCTACCTTAGTATGCCTAATGCTGACTCTCAGCAACCCACAGAATCATACAGCATACCTCCAAGTCATTTTTCTGGCCCTCGCTACCAGTACTCAGGCTTAGGACTTGGACTGACAGTGGCACCCATTCCGAGCCAGGTGTCAGCAAACACAACTTCATATCCTACTAGTAGTCCAATCCTCACTCCTGATGGCTCGCAGCCTCAATGTCAGCGTGCAGTGCTCTAGATCCACATCCGTTGGACTCTCTTGACCTTGTACTCTATCGCTTGGACCAATGCCACTCCAATCCGAGTTCCCCATGTGCTTGCCAAGCACTTCAATGAGTGCCGAGGAACGTGCTCAACTTGAAGGACGCGAACTGGAAGAAGACCGACGAGATGCAGAACGCCGGGGAGAGCTACAGCATCACGAACAGGCTGATCTATCAATCAATGCATCAGAGTGCACAGTCAATCTGGTTCGCTTCTGGGAGGTATGTTATATGTGCTTGTCCTGACCATAACGCTGACACCACACTTTTCATAGCAAAGAGAGTATATTTATCCCCTACTTTTTCATATTGCTATGGATGTTCTACCAGCCCAAGCATCCTCCATCCCGTCCGAGCGCATTTTTTTGTCTAGCAAGTTCACGTGTACCGAACGACGAAACAGACTTTCTCCTACAATTCTCGAGGCTCTCCAAATCCTCAAATTCTCTTTCAAGCAAGACCGACTCAATT
This sequence comes from Tylopilus aff. beelii, assembly GCA_038094295.1. NCBI lineage: Eukaryota > Fungi > Basidiomycota > Agaricomycetes > Boletales > Boletaceae > Tylopilus > Tylopilus aff. beelii. Next base: position 13,564 of record JBBPTU010000279.1, on the reverse strand, counting down.
TCAGCCTGGATCTAGTTGCAGATGAGATGGATTATACTACTTCAGGACCACTCACTCAAAGGGCAGTAGACAAGCTGAGGGAAACAGGGGCCTTTAGTGAACTTGAAGAGTTGTTTGCGAATGAAGGTGGTGATGACGAGTAGGTACATCCAAAGTTAATAGGATTATCTGATTAGTTGGAGACGCAGGCCGTGTTTCCGGGCAGTTCGTGCTCACTTCGAGAGTTGAAGAGAGGCCACTTCGGCTAGTCTCGATATATCGAGCTGGGTCGAACCTGGAGCAAAAATACACTTCGTCTCAACTCGATTCGCCTTGCGGCAACACTATTCAGATGGGGGTGATGATATTGACACATGAAATGTATCTACACTATTGGGATCATAATGGTCGTCATGTATGTACATTTAAAATCCTACATTGGCCTGATAATATTCGCGGAGCAGTGACCGAGGGCTTTGTTGCCCTCCTTCCTAATGCAGAGGACCATGTGATGGATTTTTGTGTCCCACGGAGCACGGTTGTCCGGCTTTCCATAATAGTGGGAGGATAATGGCATCCGTGAGAGTAAATACAAGTTGCGTGAGAAGGGTTTCTCATGCTGATGGGAAAGCATAAGATCTGACGAGAGTGAATCTAAACTGAGTCCGTATGACGGTGTACAGGATGGAATAGATGAGAAAGGAAATGGTGGTGTGGATCTTGTGCCCGAAGGCAGTGAAGTAAACCAAAGCAACCAGATACTGATGGAGTCAATCAATAGACTGCTCCATTGCGAATGCACCATCTATATCTTCCCAAGGAAAGCTATTCCCAGGAAGAACTTCTTTGTTGCAGAATGAAACGTACCCCTCATAGGTCCCTCCCTCAATAGCCCGTTGGATTGCCTCATTGAGTTCAGTAGCGTGGACCAACAAGTTGTCCCAAACCGTAACACTACCCCCACACAAGGCTGAACCACCAGTTCAGTTTCTATCTGGGCCATCAACATCTCCCTCATTCCAGATGACATCTGTATTATTCCACTCAAGTTCATCCTCACCAACCAAGTCGGGGGGGCAGTAGTGGAAAGGATGACTGCATTTTTCACAGTAATTGCAAGGTCGAGGGTTATCTGGGCATTGATAGTGGGAGTGCCCAGGCGCAATGTGCTTACATCCGGGACAGGTGTAGCAGGGACAGCTGGAATGAAAGTGAAAGGGGGAGTTGCAGGTGTAGCACTTGTTGACAGCAAAAGGGGTAATGGTGACAGCATGGGAAGGGGGAATGATGGCTGTGGGGACTGTGGGCTTTGGTGTCTCAGTGGCTGACACCTTAATTCCTGAGATGGCTACAGCAAGGGCTGCTCGGACGACTCAGCTGGGGAGAGGGTTACCATGATAGGCCTGGCCCAGGTGGGCTTTAGCAGGGTCCCATCTGGTGTCTGCTGCCATGGAGGAGGCGTCTCCTCCCTCATTGTCAGAACTGTCAAGGGAAGGAATTGTGGCGGAGTCAGAGGTGGAGGGGGAAGGCAGGACTGCCACCGGACTGGCTATGGGGCCAGGAGACTGATTGGGGAGGACAAAGTTGATAGTCTGTACCACTTGTTGTGGGTTGGTGGAGGTGGTGGCAGCATTAGGGGGAGGAGTGGGAACCTTGCCTGGCAATTGGGGGCCAGCATTCTGTCCTCCCAAATATTGTGCACCCCGGTGATGGTGGCAAGAGTTTCAAGAGGGGACGGGCTTGGCAGTGGGCACAGCATCGTCCACCGATAGGCCCTCTCTGTCCCATCACTTGAAGACCTTGACTAGGTATTCCCTGAGGATGCTGCAGGGGAACTGGAGGAACACATCATGCACCAAGGTACATCGCAATGAGTGTGAAAGGGTCTCCACCAAGGACAAGAAGCTGTGTCCCAACAGCTTGTCAAAGTACTTTGGAAGGGCCTTTGATAGAGAGAAGATGGTGGATGTTGTCTCCTGGTTGGTTGGTTCAGTCCAGCATAGGACCATGAATGTACAAGTATGTCTTGCAGACATATCACTATCTTCCCTGTGGCATATGTTCCTCACAAGGCAGATGTTTGACTTAGTCTGTGCCTTTTTTCCCCTTGTTATAAAAGGAGACAGGATTAAAGTACATGAAATTTTGTATTCTACAGCTAAGATAGAGAGCCCAAGTATATAAACACTGGCTGTTATGTGCTTTCTTGGCACCTTATTTAGATTGACAGGCACAGCAGCTCTTATTGAAGCCCAAGCAGTGATCACCTTTGATCACTGATGTAAACATTGCTGATGCTCCTGGGCATGGTTTTATGCAGTGTCAGTTAGTGCTTGGTGGTAACATACCTAGGTAAGTCCCATCAAATTGTGACTCACCAGTATGCTGGTGTGACTCAATTAGTGTGTGACTTTAGCCAGCCTATGGTGAGGTATGGAGTTGTACAAGTGATACCTCAATATACAGTAGTGACTGTGATAGTGATTCAAATGGCTATGATAGCTATGTGATGAAGTGACTTCGACTTCATAAGATACTAGTACTCACATCCTTAGCTACTGCCCTAGCACACTTAGAAACTTATGAACATCTGTCTTCTCTTCTCTATCAAATATGTTGCCAATTGTGAGATATTCCTGGTAGGCTTGCAGCATGCTAAGCCCAAAGTGATTGAGGACCAATTGAGCTACTTCCTGGGCTGATTAGGGCGTTTCTTACTGCTAGATGGAAGCACTTTGGGCAATGTGCTCTTCATGGTATGTAACTATACCACACAGCCCTAGGGCTACTACCAATGCACATACTTGTAGAGTTCTAGAAGGTTTTCAGCATCTTGTGGTGTAAACAAGGCATGACTTACTTCTTGATTTTGGTATGATGGTGAGTGAAATGACAAGGCACCAAAGCCTCTCTCCAGCATTCCCATATGGGAATCATTTGTGAAGTACTGACCATGAGAGGTGTCTACAAATCAAATAGCTCCATCAGGTGCATGGTATTGAGGTTGAAAAAATGTCCATTCTGGGAAAACCCTGTAATTGGGGTACACACCATGTGCAGCTTTTCAGGAGGCATGACCCTAAGCTGAATTAGTACAATGGTACAAAAGGAAGGGGAGGCAACTTACAGGAGGTCTCCAGGATGGAGAAGAATTGTCTTGGGATGAACATAACCCAAGAACTTGGTGATGTCACTATTACTTTTTGCAGGCTCTGTGAGCTCTTCCCTGTCACCAAGAGGTCAATAGCTGAGAGTTAAATGGAATGCTGTTCGACCTGTCAAGCATTCACAAATTATTCAATAGGTGAAATGAAGAAGATGAAGAAGATTGAAGAATCAGTGAGAGGAGGGCAGGAATGACAATGCATTTCTTATATCTGATGACAGGACTGAAGACATATATGGGCACTTCCAAGCACATGGATTGATAACATCATTCAGTAAACCTCTGAAGGACATGAATTAATGATGTAGAATTTCATAATGGAGATGAAGAGCAGCACATCAAAGAGCAAGTAATCAATTGGTATATGCTATTGATAGAAGGGATAGATAGCATGCCAAGGGTACTTTGTCACACTGAGTCTGGGCACTGGGGAGATACCATGAAGTTCAACAAGGGATGCAGATGGCAGCCTTTGCTGGAATACATGGGTCATCATCAATCAATCAGCAAAAGGCAAAGTGACTTTTTGAAGAATGCAATTTCCTCCTATTTCAGTGATATCATGAGAAAGTCACCAGAACAAACATGGATATATCTACAAGAGTGGAAAATATATATTACAGCACATCATCGAGAAGAATGTCAGGAGAACATCAAAATGGGAGGTATGTCTGTTGAGCAACTATCTCCCATGTTGTAATAGGATGATATACAATATGCTACTGAAGCCATTGACAAACCTGTGGTCAAGCAGAAATATATTGTTGTTAATCAAAGAACATATATGTTGATACTCAAGCCAATGGTGAGAATACCATAGCTAATTTGTGTTACTTTCAACACTAATGAGTTCACATATTGGATAGATTCTCCCACAGGCATATATAAGTGGACATCTTATGGTGTGTGCTCCATGCTTGAATGCATTTGGATCAAATATCAGCAAATAATTGAAACTGAAGACAAGGTTTCACCATATTATCTGGAATTGATAGCAGCCCTTGAAAGAACATTGAACTACATGCATACTGGAAACCCAAAGGTACTCAGCAAATTGCTCATGGATCCATTGTGGTTATCTCTATCAGTGATGCATGATGGCACACCATCAATATCATCAATTATTGGAACAACATCTGGAGATTACACTGACCTCTTCATCATCATCAGAGAACAGCAGTGGCCCTCAAAAAACAACAACCCATATGTTGCATCTAAAGCATCACACATTTACAATTATGGTATAGATCACTTTAATGTGAGCATACATACATTTCCATATTCTGTGCATATCCACCATTGTCAAAATCTGTGCAACAAAAAGTGACACATGAGTACATTTCCACAAATGCACTTGAAGCAGGTTTCCTTCTGTAGAGTTATAAAGCATTGTTTACAGTCAGCAATGCAATGTTGCATGTTTCAGAACATTATAATCCAGTTGCAGATACAAGGGAAAGGCCAATAATGTTCTCCTTCAAACTTGCATTCAAGGTTATTTACAAGATGTCATTAACTTGGTGGGAGAAATGGTCATTAGAGAGACAAATAATGTTATTTCTGCAGATTCAATGGTTATGAGAGCACATGCTCAAGATAGGCAACAGGTTCTTCATCTATGGAGGGATATATCTTATCCTCTGGCTTTGTCAAACAAGTCATACTCTAAACTTGTCCTGTATGTTCACTTAGAGCACATCAACCTCCATCATGAACTGTCTTTGTCAAACATGGGGCAGAAGTCCATCTTATGGTTCTATGATCAATTATTGGATTCAGCAGCAATTGCATCCTCCCATATGTCTCCCCCATTCTGGTGCAGATCTTGTGCATTTGTTCTATTCAAAGCGACCATCATTCATGCATTAACCTTTCTCTAAATGGGTCCATCCAAACAGCAAATCAAATCATACATTGTTACCTTGCTTGAAAAAGCAGCTTTGCAATAAAAAGTGTTCAACATTCCTTGAGCTCCAGATCACACTGGGTTGGCTGGTCATCTAATCACAAGAGTGTCATCTTCCACTAGGACAAATTTTGATGCTCCTCATCATATCTCTCTTCTTAGAATTCAAAGTCATTCATTTTAGATCCTCTTCAAGTAGCAACTTCCTCAGCTCTGGCTTCAGATGCAAATACAGAGTGGTCCGCTTTGTCCATCTCTCTTCAGAACTTTCATACCATCCATATTTCAATCTCTTCCTTCAGAATTCACTCTTCAAGGAGTGGAGTGGCCATTGGGTCTTGATTCAAGCTATGTTCAAGATATATATGCACTTGGGTGCACTCCAATTATGACAGCACAAAACCTCTACACCAGATTGCCATTTTTGTGGCAATTATTTTTTCATCATGCAATCCCTTGAACATCAACAAAGTTCTCCAAGAAGGGCCTCGCTTCTTCCCTTCCTTTCAACATCACTCAGTCCCCTCTCTATATCTACATGCATACTAATCAGGGTAATCTCAGCCAGCCTTGGACTTAAAAACCACAGTATGTCCCATCTCCTGTGACTCTCATACCTTTGGATATTTATCAGTTATTAGATCTGAAAGGAATAACTAGTTTCAACTCTGTCTACCTGGCTTTGATTCTCAAATGTGGTACACATTGGACCTTTCTCCAACAAGGTGCAATCATTGCTTATCATTCTAGAATCATCTCTGACTGAAGGACCTCCCAGTGGGCCATAATAATGGTCCATTTCCTGCCATCACTTGGATTATCGACCTCTCTCAACCTAAATCCCTAGCAAATATATCTGGACTTGTCAAGCATCCACTAAACAAATGCAAATCTGAACACCCAGATCAGTTGTCTTCAAAACATCCAAAGATATCATTCTTGTGCATTTTTGCCTCAGTGCATCTGCACATTACTTTCATTCTATATAATCTTTACACTTTGTGTATTTTCATTGAATATATGTATCAGGGTCAATAAATATGTGATCTAATCAATGGTTTAATTGTTAGTTGTATTGAAAGAATATTATATCATTCACTACACACTGCTTTATATCTGGCTATCAAATGTATTTACTGTAGTGTTGTGGATGGCAAAAAAGTGTGTTGGTATAACAGCTAATGGAAAGAGCCAGTTGGGATTAAACAAAAGAGCAAGGGGGGCTACTTGCTCACCTCTATGGGATTGGGAGAGAAAGAGGCCTCGATGCATGTATCATAGGTGGATGCAGCTTGTAGAAAATTGCAGCACAGCCAACAATTATACCTCTGGTTACCATTGAAGACCCAAGGTCCCTAAGTGTGACTCATTATCTAGCTCATTTTCTATTGCAGCAGTTTACAAGAAGAAACAGATAGAAGTCCATCATCAGTATATTTAGGAGAATAGCTTCATTACTTTGATGTCTAAAGACTTTAATATGGGGCTAGCTACATGGTGTAGGCAAGCAGAGGCCAGAAACTGGCATGATTCAGTGTGTGACTGAGCTTGCATGACTTGGTACTACGTTCAAGCTAGGCAAGTCTCTTGACTCAATAATAGTGTTAATATAGTATGGTTGTTTTTATTGCTGAATGTGGCTGGTATGATTTAATTGAGGCATCAAACAAATGCCCCAATCTTTACCACCATGACAAGGGTTTTTTAACTTCATACCCCAATATCCCTGATCACATGCAAGGGCTAAGCAATACCTCCACAGATGCCATCCTTCAGGATAAGTTGCAGCTCATAGAGGGGATTAGATTCACCATGCAGCCTATTATGGAGAGCAGAGACATCAAAACATTAATGGTCTGGAGTCCCTTTTAACACATCAGAACCCTCAAGTTAACCACACCCAACAACCCCTAACACAAAAGTATCAGTAGTGTAACATTATAGAAAATGGGTGTTATACTAGACATGACTTACTCAAGGTGTGACTTGCCAGCAGCATGACTTGTAGGGAAAGGAATATTAATAGCTTATAGCATATACATTGAGGTACTACTGGTATGGCTAATAGATGTATAAAGAGTTGGATACTGAGGGTGGACCATTTGGAAAGGCTTCTGCAGTGGTATTAGAGAGGTATATAATCATTGAGAAGAAGGGTTACAAAAGGACTCACAGCAAGGCTAAAATGGCTACAGACAACAGACAGGTTGAATCTTGTTGGAGATCATATTCAACAACAGAATACACCTAGCCATATGATATGTTAGCTGTTAAGCATGGTCTGTAAAAATCTACAGGTGGTAAAATATTACTGAGGGCAGGAAGGAGAAAAAGGATAATAGCTTGTTACCTAGGCATGCAGATAATGAGATTCTTACCACAAATAGTGTCTCATGATTCTATAAGGAATGTTAGATACATATAAAGTTGGTTGGAGGTGTCTGCAAAACTCTGTAGGTAGTAGAATATTATTAAGGGTAGGAAAGAGTACAACAACAATAGCTTATTATCTAGGCATGCAGATAATGAGATTAATGCTGCTAATGATGTCTTATTGTTCTATAAGGAATGTTAGATACATACAAAGTTGGTTGGACATGCCTGCAAAACTCTACAGGTGGTGGAATATCACTGAATGCAAGAAGGAGGAAAAAGGACAACTGCTTGTTACCTGGGGCAGTACATAATATCTATCAGAAGCTATCAAAATCTTATGTTATTTACTACATAATGAATGTCGATATAATGCTCAAATAAGTGTCCCAATGACATGTCATTTTAAAATAGCCATATCTTGGTGGCATGACAACCAAATCACATGATCCAAATGGTGTTAGAATGCTAATGGCAAGTGCTTCCTTCCATGCCGCAATTGCTTTGTCTTGTTTTGTCTTCATCTCCTGCAATCAATCAATTACTCCAATATGGCCCAACATTGGGATACTTTTTTTGAGCCACTGTATATCACTAATTCTACTGCTACATCTCATCATGCTACCATTCAGGGGGCCAACTCTATGTATGAGGTGATCTCTATGATCCCTCAGGACTTCAGATTCATTCTTGATGTGGCCTTATGGGCAGTTGCTGCCAACATGCAGCAGGCAGCAATGTGTCTGCTGTTATCTTTCTAAACAGAGAGAACCAGACTATCAATATTCCCCAGACAACATCTCCTATCTCCACAGATATTGACTATGAGCTATGGATGTGAAATCACCTAGACATCCAATAAATCAACTATTGGAATGGTTACAACTTAGTCAGAGAAGTAATATGAGTGTTCATGCAGCTACTAGTGTATCAGGCCAAATAACCATCTTGTGGCCTTTATCTTCTGAAGGGAGTATCTGGATTGTAGGATAGGTTTAGCTAGTTTGATAAGGTAGCTATGGAAGTTGGGATAGTGCTATTAAGATTGTATAGAGTTGTAGTAGAAGGTAAATGGTCTATTGAGATTAGGCAATGGGGTTGTGAAGCTCTAGGAATGGTGTTTCTAGGCAAGTCTTAAGTGGTCTTGATGATAGGGGTTGTACTGACTAGTTCACTCAGATGGTTTATTCACAAAACCAAATCATATTGTGGAAACTAGAGTATCAGAGTCAATCAAGGGAAAGCTGAATCTACCTCTTATCTCCTAGAGCAGATAGATGGGCCAGTGAACAGCAATAAAGAATAGCCCTAGGTGGGTACTATTCTTGAAAGAAAGGCTAACTAGTGGGGGAGTGTTAATAACCTATTGTTGCCCCTTGAGGTTTTCTTTCAATAGGCATTCCAAAAGTGTAGAGATCACTAGAGTTTCTGAACTGCTAGCTCCACTGACACTTCTGTGACCTACTAGTAGCTAAGTACTACTGAGTAATAAGGAGCTGGGCTATAGAAGATGATTAGTTGGGGAGAAAAAGGAGTTTTTTCAAGCATTCCTCCCTTGTGAGTGAAAGATGAGCTGTCTGCTCTGAAAATGATGACAATTGCTGTGGTTCCCTTGCCCTTATAAACTAAATACAGGTGGCTGTGTACATATACTATATACAGGCTAATTGGATAAGGCTATGCCTGGCTATACAGGTGCCAAGACATTGCTGACTGATGCTCAGCTAGTGCTGACTGAGCAAATCAGCTGAATATGAGTATATTGAGCTGGTTTTGGAGAAGCTATGCATTGTGATGCATCATGCTATGTCTTAGGCTGTGCTTATGCTGTACTTGGCTAATAAATGCCAAGGGATTTATTACAAAGATGAGGTAAAGGCTAACTGAGCAAGTCCGACAATAGACTGGTTGGGGACTTCCTGTGCTTAGCTGTGTTCTTGGCTATGCTATAGGGCTATATGCCAGTTCCCTGGAGTTTGGGGGAGACTGGTATAACTGTGCAGGGAGCTGTGTGATTGTTGGACCCATTCCTACACTAGTGGGTAGTTTTGCCTCTGGGTATAGGAGAAAGGAAATATTCATATCTTCCTTAGTTTGTGGAGTTTGATTAAGAAATTTGGTGAGGAGTTGCACCTCTATATAGGGCATCTTCATTTAAGAACTGAGAATATTTGCTCCATGAGAAGTGGGCAAATTGACGACTTTTGTATAGTCACATGATCTAGCAGGAAACAGGTTTCATGCAGGTCAATGCCATTCTTGACAAGTGGCACAGGTGCAAAGCATCTGGAATAATCCAGTCCTTCCTCTCTGAGGAGGTCTCTGTGGTTCAATTTACCAATGGGTATGAAGAGATTGATGTGGGCAAGTCCTCAAGGGACAAGCTTTATGAATCACACAAGGCTTATCTGAAAGCCTTATTAAATAATCTCATTCATGCTAAGGAGGATAAGTTGTCTTTTTCTCAACAAGCCTTGTCTGCTGAGCAGATCCTCAAGGTACTCCAGCACATTGTCATCACATGGACTTCAAAAAAACATATGCATGAGATTGTTGATGTAGAAATGAAGGATATGAGTGCTGGACCCTTGATCCAGTCACTTGTCAATTGATCAGTTAATCCAACTCTCAAGAGACTCAAGCTTGATGTGAATAGTGGCTTTTGTCTCTTTGCTTTGCAGCAGAGTCAAAGCCATCTGCTTTATCAGAAAGACAGAGTGGGAAAGTCTCACAAGGACTGTGTAAGGACCAAGAAGTGAGCTGCTTTCAATCAAGGGACATCTCATAAGGAGAGCAAGGTTGGCACCTCCAGGCAACTAATCCCTTATGTCCCTTCCCCTGCCAAAGTGATGCATTGAAAGGCATAAGGCAAAGTACACAGTATAGCAGGAGCATTGAAATATGTGGTGAAGGGAACTCACAGATGAGGTGGAGGAAGTGAAAAAAATGGCTTTGTGAGTCTGGTGAGCCTGATGACACATTTAACTACTACATCATCCAGGGCAACAAGTGAAGGTGGTTCAGGGAAGATACCCAGACTGCAATTCACCTTTCTCTTGAACTTGGACTGGATGACAAGGTACCTCACAACTCTGATTACTATAAAATGTAGTTATTGTCAGTCTTGTGATGTGGACAATGGTAGTGTAACATCTGCACCACTACCAAATTATGCTAGCACTTCAAAATGTACTTGTCTTTCTTCCTTAAATGTTGGCTTTAAGTATGGAGAGCCCCAGAGCATCTCTGTTGAAGCTATTCTCCTTCTCTTCCCCTGGCAAGTGAACTAGGTGATCATAAACATGTCCATTAGTATTTTAAAGCTGCCAGGTTCAAAGATCACATTCAAGCTGGCCCTGGTATGTTGATACCAGAGCACATTGAGAATGAATTGAGTGTTAATATGAGATACCTATTCCACCAACCTTGCCACAGTGAGCTCATCACTGAGGCATGAAAAACTTTGTTCATTGCTTTAAATGGCAAATTCACTTTGTGTTTGAGGACAATGACTTTACCTACAACCCAGAATATAATGTGCAACCTCTGTTTACTAAGCTCCCACCTATGTTACTATTTTATATTGATCTCACAATCTGCAAGGGTTGCTCCTATATCCACAGAGTGGTCTTGAGAATACTTTTGGATGGAGACATGGATAACACCTTCATACCTCTTGGTCCTCATTTTAAAGAGATTCAATGGTTCTTATTTGATAACCAATATATTATCATACAGATGGATAAGCACCTAGGCATTGTGGTGTCTAAGAGGACTTGGTTATTAGGAAAGACTTCAGATGTGCTATCCAACCTGGATGATTACAGATATTTACTGGTAGCTGAGGTGAAGGCCATTCTAGACACAAAAAATCAGGAGATGAAGTCATTGTCTTTTGAAGTGCATGACTTCAATTGGAAATTTGGCAGCCTAAGTAAATACCTGGAGTCCTTAGTAACTGCAGTAGACAAGGACCATAAGGTCCCTTGCTTCTACAAGATCCTCAAGATCCATAAGCAACTGGTCAAATTTCAGCCAATCCTCCCATGTCAGTCTGCTTTACAAAATCTGGCTGCAAAGTTCTGCTCCAAGCTGCTCAAATCCTTGGTACAAAGGGCCAAAGGGCCAAGACTATAAACCATGGTACTAAAGATCTCACAATAAAATTGAGTCTGCTTTGCCTATATCTGAGCAAAGAGATTTTCCTCATAATAGGTAATGTCATTGCCTTCTACCCAAATGTTTGCCTCCAGAAATGCCTTGGTAGGATTTTCAAAATATATATGGAGCACTATTTGGTAGAACCTCATATGGTGGTCAACTCCTCACTAAATGCTAGAGAACAGCAGTTGTTCACATTTTGCTTGAAAGTGGGCAATACATAATTAATTATATAATTTGATAGGGATTTTTTACCTGCAGCTCCATGGCCCTGCCATGGGAGTTGCAGACTTGCTAGACCTTGCTACTCTGTATGGCTGGTACTGCAAATGCAGGGATTTGGTACTTGAACACCCCAATATTGCTTTCTATGGCTGGTATATCAATGACCTAATTGGTGTTGTCTATGCTAACTCAGGTGAACAAGCACTTGATATTGTTTGCTTTATAGTCAAAATCAATGATTGTGAAATTAAATGGGATATCACCAAAAGCTTGTCATTTTTGAACATGATGTTACGAGTCCTCTCGAAGAGAGGCGAGTTTTTTACATGAGGGTGACAGTGTGCCTGAATTCCAACATAACGGATCCGTGGGAAAGTGCACAAACAAACCGTCCGTGGCGCGAGTGTGCGAGTGTTCGAACCATCAATTCTGCATTTTTTGTCTTTGCTATCGATCTCGCGCCCGAGTGTACAAGTAAAGGAGATGAATTTAAAGTAACTACAATACACGAATCATTAAATTATAGGCTATCACCTTGCCGCCGAGGTCATCGACGCTTACCGTTGTTGCACGGATGCCATTGTTCCCGTTGTGGCTGGGACACAAGCCAGTGGTAGCATGGTTGTGCGGCCGCGTCCACCGTCATCGTCGCTACGGTGACGGGTACACCCTCGCCTCCTTCGCGCGTATAATTACCGCGCCGTCTGCCGGGCGTCGGCGGCGTCGGCGATGCGCCGCATTCATTGTCGTCGTCTGTGCCTCGCCGTCGTGTGGTTGTGGCGATGACGATGGTGCGCGCTTTCACTGTCCACGTCGTCGTCGCCCGATGATGGTGACTTGCCGCTGGGTTGCTCGTGGTGACACTGGCGATAGTGGTGGGGTGGTGCGACTGCGCATTCGCCGTCGTCACCGTCGCTATGGTAACAGGCACGCAGTTGCGTGCCCTTGCCGTCGTCGTCGTTCGACGTAGTGGTGGGGTCGGCCAGTGATGACATGTGGTGGGGTTCGGCGCGGACGCGTCGTTGTCACTGACGACGTGGTGGCAGTGGCTGCATCATCGTTGGGTCGGCAGAGACGCGTCATCGCGACTGACGACGCGATGGTGGTGGCAGCGGGGTCGTCGCCGCTGCTGCTGCGTCGTCGGCGACATTGGAGCGGTGGTCGGGTCGGCGTGGACGTGTCGTCGCGAATGACGACGCGGTGGTGGTGGCAGCGTGGTCGCTGTTACTGCTGCTGCGTCGTCGTCGGCGACGTTGGGGCAGTGGTTTGGTCGGCGTAGGCGCGTCGTCGCGACTGACGACGGGGTAGTGGTGGCAGCGGGGTCGTTGCTACTGTTGCTGCGTCGTCAGCGGCGACGTTGGGGCTGTGGTTTGGTTGGTGTAGGCGCGTCGTCGCGAATGACGACGCGGTGGTAGTGGCAGTGGGGTCGCTGATGGTTGGAGCGGTGGTTGAGTCGGCGTAAGCGCGTCGTCGCGGATGACGACGGGGTGGTAGTGGCAGCGGAATTGCTGCTGCTGCTGCTGCGTCGTCGTCGGCGACGTTGGAGAGGTGGTTGGGTCGGCGTGGGCGCGTCGTCGCGACTGACGACGGGGTGGTGGTGGCAGCGGGGTCGCTGCTGCTGCTGCTACTGCATCGTCGGTGACATTGGAGCGGTGGTTGGGTCGGCGTGGACGCGTCGTCGCGAATGACGACGCGGTGGTGGTGGCAGCGGGGTCGCTGCTGCTGCTGCTGCTGCGTCGTCGTTGGCGATGTTG